>JAHXHD010001254.1:0-37855 GCA_019857685.1 Papiliotrema terrestris | reverse complement strand
CCCCACCACCACCACCAGGTCCTTGAGGCTGCACCTCGAATGATCTGCCTAGGCAAATGGGCAGCGTACTCCTGTGGCGCGCCAGTCCAGCCAGTCCGCTCGGCAAAATGAACATCACAACGTGCAACATGCCTTCTTCTAATCTAACAAGCACTGAAACCCCCCGTCGAAAAGTTAAAACTCCACCTTGGGTATCTCAAACAGCACAAAGTCGTAGTACTCCGCCTCCATCACGCTCGCCCACTCTCCGCTCACCTCATCCGCGACCGCCCCGCCTTTGCTCTTCTTCGTGCCCGGCCCACGCGACGCGGTGGCAAGGTATGAGAACTGCCCGGAAAGGGTCTTGAGTGACTTGACGGCCGTTTTGGGTTCGGGGCGGAGGATGATGCCGGCGTAGTCTGCTGGCAGACCGTAACGAAGAACAGACTCGACAAACAGGCGAACGCATTTGAGGTGGGTGAGGATTTGGTAGGCTTCCGAGAAGTTGACACGGGTGAGCTTGAGAAGGTCGGTCTGGGGTTAGTTATGGATCGCGCGGGCTATTGTTGGGGGAAGGGGGAAGAAGAGACGATAGGAGGGCTTGTTTGAGCGTGTCGCAGAGTGAGGGTAAACCGCCCGCACAGAATGCGGCAAGTCCAGTCCGTGTGATTCTGGTTTGCCGGACAGCGGATCGATATGCGCCAGCGCTATGCCAACTCACCCAAAGCTCCTTCTCCTGTTCCGCCAGCTCCACCAGCTCCTTGTTCTGCTTCTCCAAGGCATTCTCGTCAAACTCGAAATCGCGAACGATGAATCTGCGCGTCAGCGTCGGAACTTTCGCATCCAAGCTGGAATCATCCCGTTCTCACTCACTTGTTCTCCCGGCACTTGTGCGTAAACTCCTCCTTGACCTTCTTAAACACCGTCACGCTCTGCAACACAAACTCGTCATCGGCCGCGAGGCGTCTGCGCGTGAGCCGAGGAATAAGTGGAAGCGCCAACAAGCTTACTGTGTACTGCGCGGGACCACCATACTTGTCAATCGCTCGTACTTGTCCTCCCAGTCCTTCGCGAGGTTTCTGCACGTCAGTTATGCAACGGGCCCGCAGACTGCTTGGCTCACTTTGGCACAGCGACCAGCAGCGTCTCCAAGAACTCCGAGTTCTCCACCATGTCCTCCTTGTTCACCACGTCCAGCAGGGACCGCTGTGACAGATTGCCTCTGCTCGTCAGCTCATTCATGCCTCGCGCATCTCTGCCGCCGCCTCTCCCCTCGGGATCACCTGCATCCCGCATCACATAGTCTCTCGCTAAGCCCTGTCCGACTTACAGCTTCTTCCGCTGCAGTTGAGTCAACGACCCCTTCGCAAGCCCATACGATTGCTGCTTCTGCTTCTGCGTCGACTCGATCGAGTTGATCTCCTGGCCGTTAGCCCGTTCATTCCCTCCTTCTCGACTGGAGCAAATGGCGCACCTGTGTCAGTGCAGCCACCACATCGCCGACCTTTCCGCCGCTTCCCCATCGCCCGGCGTCCCACCGCCATCCTCCCCGGTTGCCCGTGATCAGGTACTCTTCCGCCGAGCGGTCGTTGACCCGCGCATGCTGCGCAAGCTTTGATGGGTCGTCGAGAAGCGAGCGGAGCGTATCGAGTAGCTTGGAGACTATTGAAGTGAAGTTGGAGTCGAGCTTGGGGAGCTGGTCGGAGAGCGTCAAAAGGGAAGAAAGAGTGCCGGCCTGCAAGTCAGCATTGCACGAGGCAGGTGTTGACGGGGAGGGGCCGAGCCAGGTTGCGAGCGATGGTGCGGGACTCTGGGAGCAGACAAGCGACGACACGTGGATGAGAGCGTGATTTCCGACTGGGACAGGATCGCGGGCGAGATTGGAAAGGGGACTAGTCGTCGAGTGGAGAACTGTTGCCTACACACCTTGAGCTCTGGGATCTCAAACGCGCCGAGGACGGCTTCGTTGCCCAAGGATTGTCTGACCTCGTTGAGCATGACGTTTGGGTCACCATCCTTCAACGGCGCCGAGATGAGCCAGTACGACAGGTCGGACGGCATTGTGAGCGGGGAACGGTTGCGAGCGAGGAGTGAATCAGAGCCCGAGGTGAACTTGTCGGAGGGGTAGGGGGTGGCAGGGTGTACAATGGCTGTGCGAGCGAGCGAGTGATGATGATGGTGGTGGTCGACGCACGGCGGGAATGGCGCCGGTTCACAGGCTCGCTGGTAGGCGTGTGGTGTGCTCAGAGGCCTATCCGCCGTTTTGGCCGGTTATCTCGCTTCGGTTTGGCCGCTCAATGCGTCATCCGTGCCGAGCACCTGTTCACAATCCAGTAATCCATCATAAGCCTCACCTTATATAACCATACAGAGGGGCGCTTTGCAGCTGTCAGCAATCCCACTACAAGGACATTTCGCGAACATGTACCCGCGCTTGAAGCTGGTATCGGCGACAGCTTCGCGAAGCGTCCAAAGGCAGCTCCCGCGCCAGCTTCCTTCCCACCCGACAGTCCGCCCTCCACCCATAGCCCGGCAGCTGCACACCAGTCGACCCCGACACGCAAAGTACGAGCGGTTCGATACGGGTCGCTCGGGACCGACGGGACCTAGTGGTCGTCCAGACATCTGGAGCTTCCTGCGCCGCCGCTTCGGCAGCGACAGGGCTGTCTGGCTATATGGAATTGGTATAGGCGGAGGCGGGATCTACTACGTGACTCAGTACGTCGGGTGAACGCGTCTTGATCGATGATCGTGCTGATGTCAGCCTGGAGCGCGTTCCGGAGACAGGCAGATTAAGGTTCATGGATGTCAGCGAGGCTTCCGAGCGCGAGGTGGGCTCCATGGAGACCTTGCACTCGAGCTGACCCGCAGCTTGGGGTCCAGACACAGCTGCAGACGTTGAACGAGTACAGTACCAAACTGTTGCCCCCCAATCATCGAACCAGCCGCAGGGTGCAGAAGATCGCTACGAGAATCATCGAGTCGTCAGGGCTGGGACGGGTAAAGTCCGCGGGGGAGATGGGCGCGATAGAGGGCCAGGTGCCGAAGTGGGGAGGGGGCGGAGCGCAGGAGATCGATATGGGCGAGGTGTTGTTCGGCGGGGACAAGGTCGACGCAAGCAAAGAGACCGAGTGGGAGGTGGGTGCCAAGCTGAAACGCGTTATAGAGGCTTCTTGCTCTGGTAGTTGTATACTGACGCTGCAGGTGTATGTGATCGACGACCCGAAGACAAAGAACGCTTTCGTCCTGCCTGGCGGGAAGATCTTTGTGTTCACTGGCATTTTGCCCGTCAGCGCAAACGATGATGGATTGGCGACCGTACTCGGGCATGAGGTGGCTCATCAGGGTCAGCGGCCTCCTGACGATGACTATGGGCTAACCTTCAGTCGCACGGCACCCAGCTGAGCGGATGAGCTCGATGAAGGTGAGTCGATCGAGGCTTCTCATGATGCGGAGACCGACAGCAGGTTCTCTTTGGTCTGGGCTTCTTGCTGGAGTCTCTAGGTCTCGATGTCGGTATCACCCGTCTGATCCTCACTTTCATGCTTCAGTACGTGCCCAGTGTTCCCGCCCAAATTGTCGCTGAGCAACAGACTACCCAACTCGCGTAAATCCGAGTCCGAAGCGGACTTCATCGGGCTCCGCCTCATGTCGTAAGTTGTCGCTTCTGCCTCCGAGCTGTGTCGATGCCTACGAATCCCGAGGGAATTCTTTTCGCACGCTGACGACAGTCGGGCATGCTTTGATCCCTCGGAGTCGACAAAGTGAGTCTGGCCGGAACCTGGACCCCACCTGTGACAGCTTTCCCCACTTGATATGACCCCGAATTTTCCCGCGAGGAGATCGACGCTAGGGTGTAATTACCCCATTTCAGCCGGAATTGACAATACAGGATGTGGCAGCGCATGTCGGAGAGTGAAGGGGGCGGAGGTCTGCCCACAGACTTCTTGTCGACCCACCCGGCCAACGAGAAACGGATAAAAGTGAGAGCTTTGTCGGCCATGTGCTGGGCTGTATCGCGCTGACGCTGCAGCAATTGCAAAAGTGGATGCCAGAGGTACGTCTATGTCTCCCTCTTTGCCGGGCGGATGCGGTATAAGCGAAGGTGTGAGGTTGCCCGACGGTCTTCCGGATCGAAAGACCGGAGGGGACCACGGGTGCCTGAGGCGGCCCGGGGGCGGTGAGACGTGCTGAGACACATTATCCCTGTGTTTTGATGGGATCATGGTCGCCAGGCCAGAATCCGCCCCCCCAGCTCGGGAGTGATCTTGGCCCGGGTCGCGCTAAATTAGCGTCACACGACCCAAAGGCGTGGGGGAGGATGCGGTGCCCGTCGGCGCAGGCGAGCCGGATCGCTGATGGTCCAGGCACAGCAGATCCGGGCGGCGTCGAACTGCGGATCGACGGCCACGCACTATAGCGGCTTTCTGGATGCGTTGGGAGCGGGCGGACAAGGTATGGGCCAAACGTTCTGGGGGTGAGGCGGCAATGCCGGAGAGTGTCGGGGTAGTACAGTTGTTGTATGCATGGGAATCCCCCTCCTCTCCGGAGAGTCTCCTGAGAGACGGGACGGACAATGCGGTGTTGGGGCCGATGCGAGGTTCCTTTGGGACGATGGAATCGATCGATCTCCCCCACACCTCGGCCCCGTTCGTATGGTAGTGTGGTGAGATAGCCCGGGGGCTAGTGGAATTAACGGTCCCTGAAAGGCATATCTTGTTCGGGTGAAACCAGAGTCTATCGGAGTAGGCCTAATAGGCTAATCACTGGCTTACCCCCCGACTCGTTTCAGGATTTTCAACCCTCAACCCCGCCTACGCCATACGCTCCCGACCACAAGGAAACGACAGATCCGAGTCCCCAGCTTGCTCAACTTGCCCACACCCATACACACCCTCATATCGACTGCATTCACCTCGCTCACCCATCTCTTGTCCTCTTGACTTGACTTTTTGCACCAAAACCCCCGATCTTACTATGACGTACCACCTCGAGCAACAAGAATCTCAGCCCCTGCCCGAGGCTCAAGCCGGAGCCCACCCTCACAACCCCCTCGCGGACGATCCGCCCGTGGCAGCCATCGAGAGCGGCGGGCCAGACCTGGGTCCAGGCCTGCTCGTCCAGCCCAAGAAGTTCCACTACGAGGTGCGCTTGCGGGCTCCATCTGACCGCCGCTGAACGTGCGTTGGTCGCGCTGACGCGATAGGTCGTCCCTGGCTTCTTCCTGCAGACCGGACCGGACCACAAGATACACGATTTTGAGTACATGGTGAGTTGTTCGTGTATACTCGGACCGGCACGTACATGCATCGGCGATCCCGGCCCGGGGTCATCAGCAGGCGATGATCGGCGCGGTGGCTAATTGCAGCTGGCACGTTCTTTCGGAATGATCGACACTTCGCCGGAACGATGGCACAACTTCAAGCGGGACATTGCCCAGCTTCAGGCCGATGCGCCCGAGGGCGTGCACTACAAGGTCTTCTTCCTCGGTGAGCTTGGCGCTCTGGACAACGTGCAGCAGCTTACGGGAGGGCGACACGGCGAGGGATGGCACAACTACTCGGTCACCCAGATCGGCGTCGAGGTGAGTGCACGGCTTCCCTCGTCCCGTCACGAAGGCGAGGTGCGTCCCGCTCACTGCAGCCCTGGGAAGACTACTGGGCCATGCAGTACTCCCACCCCGAGCTCGCACTCACCTGGGGGCCCGACCCGGAGCTCACCAAGCTCGGCATCGCGCAGGCCGAAGCTGTCCAAAAGTGCTGGAGGGCGCAAGCGCCCCTCGGCGCTCCGATCAGCAAGGACGAGATGAAGTGGTATGTGAGCCCGTTGACGCGCACGGCCCAGACGATGCTGCATTCGTGGGGCGATCTCCTGGCGGGTACGCCAGAGGTGTGGGAAGACTGGAGAGAGGTTTATGGGAGCCATACGTGCGACAAGAGGCGCTCGAGGGTGAGTGCCGCCGACAGAACAGCGGCCAGTGGGAGCAGAGCTGAACCGAAGACGTACATCGCGGAGCGGTTTCCCACTTTCAAGATCGACGAGTCGGTCACGGAGGAGGACGAGTTGTGGAAGGAGGATATCAGGGAGACGGATCAGATGATGCAGGTGCGAGGGCAGAGGGCGCTGGATCGGGTGTTCAGCAAAGGTGGCGCCGAAGAGACCTGTGAGTGTGACGCGAGATCCGGTCCTGGGAAGCCACTCAGCCAGATCGCGCTCACCAGCAGACATCTCCGTCACGGCGCACTCGGGCAACCTGCGGAACCTCCTCGCCGTGCTGAACCACCAGCCCTACCCGCTCGCCACTGGTGAAATGATCCCCGTCGTGGTCAAGGCCACGGCAGTGACGGCACAGTTCAACGAAGTCAACGGCGCGAGCGGCATCAACAATCATGCCTAGATCGTGGCGGATTCTGCCGCCATCGCTGGAGATCAAAACGACCCGCCCCGCTTCTCAGATCCAGCGTGCTCGCCACGTCTCGGCTCGTCTCACCTCACCCGGGTCACATAGACCCGCATATCGAATCGGAACCAGCCAACATATCACATATACGATCTCAGGTGCACTAGACCCGTTGCCCGCGGCAACATTCAGACGCCTTCACGCCCGGGGTTAGGTCCAAACATATCAGACTCATCCAGATATACCGGTCATTTTCATCACCAAACGTACAATACGGCACGTCTCCGAATGCATATCCTATCATGCTGTCTGGAGAAGCTCCACGCGCTTGACCCTTGGCAGCCGGGATCATTCGCATCTAATGACTCAGGACAGGTCTGAACAGACTTCGCGAAACCGACGCCTGGGCGCCATGACCACATTGATGTCGACTTCTCCTTGCACACTTCTACGTACTCGTACAAGATTACTTTTTAACCTCCGGCCCGCCATGTACAAGGCCTACCAGCCTGTACCGACGAATCATCCGCCTCATCCAAGACCCAAGGACCTGATGATATAGATCACGCAGGCGTATTTTGATATCCCTCCCCCGCTCCGTCCTGGCATTCACACTCGCCTCCTCAAGTTCATCAGATCGCCAGACTGACTCCCCGCCATCCGCCTACCCGTCCATCGCGAACAATCCCTCCTCTTCTTGCTCGTCCCTCCTCTTCTCCGCCGCAGCCGAAGCCCGCTCCTGTTCTGGGCCATCGCCTGCACCAGCTGCCTCTCCGGTCGCACCCGCCGCATCCGTGGACCCATGCGCCAAGCCGCTGCTCGTCCTTGGCCCGTGAAGGTGCAGCCTCGACAGCGCGTTGGCCAGTCCGCCCGGCAGCGACTGTCCAGGCGCATGCTGTTGCAACGCCCTGGTTCCTGGCGAATGGGGATCACCCGCGGGCCGGAAGACGAACGGCGGCGTGGTGAGAGCTTCTGGCTGCCGCTGCTGCGCGTCCTGCTGGGAGGTAGGGGACCTTTGCGCCGAGAGCAACGATGCGCGGGGGAGTGGTTGCGCCGCGCCCTCGCCGTAGGTGAAGTCCGACGACGATCCCGCAGGGGCGGCCTTGCGCGCATCGGCTCCTTCGGCAGACCAGAGACCCTGCAGAAATCCAGGACCCATCGTCGGTCCTGCGGACTGCGCGAGCCGTTCGCCGCTGTTCCAGAGGAAGGCGTTTCGCGATGGCGAGGCGGAGAACGATTCATTCGAGTCGCGGCGGGACAGCCGGCGGGCACGTTCACGCGGAGTGAGCAGGTCGGATAGCGAAGACGGAAGGAGATCTTCCCCGTGGTCTTCCTCGTCGAGGTCCTCGAAGACGTCCTGGCTCGTCCGGTGCGGGATAGGGTTGACGGGCCGTCGGGGTGACAGCAGCTCGGGCTGGTCTGATGCAGTCTCATTCCGGGCCCAGATGTTCTTGCGCCCGTTGTCGGCGAACGAGGCGGACAAGGGCCCCGCAACGCCGGACCGGGGATCGCGCATGTTGGAGTGGGAGAACGAGGATGAGAAGGCCGAGGTGGGCGGACGAAGAGGCGAGTGCGTGCTGGATCGAAGTGACAAAGGCCCAGGGACAGATGTGCGGTTCGTGAACGACGCCGACAGCGGGGAAGGGCGGGAAGGCGACGAGGCGAACGCGCCGGGAGGGATGGGCGAACGAGCGAAGCCAGGAGACGTACCGCCCATGGGTCCTGATGGGGGCGGTCCGATGGGATCACGCAGGGGCGACGAAGCGATTCGATGAGCGGGCGGAGACTGCAATGAAGACGAAAGTGCCGAGCGGATGGGTACAGGGCTCGCAGCGGACCCAGGTTCCGAGGGTCCATGTCGGTGGTCGTCTGCGCCCCTGCCTTGCCGAGCATCTCGGGGCGAATCGGTCTTGCCTTGCGACAGGCTCTCCCGTTCCTTCGCTTCGAGCTGTGCGGCCTTCTTGTTCTTCCTGTCCATCGACATGTGCTCTCCTGGTCGAACGTGGGCGAGGGCGCCTGCGGTCAGTAACGCTGACTTACCCCGTCCACTCCCATACTTACATTTGTGACCGAATTTGCAGTTGCCCTTCAAGAACCACTGGCACACCTCCTTTTTCCCCCCTGACATCAGCATCAGGCATCACAGAGCGAAGGTCACGACTCACCCTCCTCGTGAGAGAACGGACACGCGTTGCCGGCGGTACAAGCTCCCGCCTTGAAAAAACGGCACGGCACATGGCTGAGCGAGGCTACTTGTCAGCTACGCCCCAACATCATGTCACTCCGACTCACCCTTGCCCTCGCCATCCTTCTCCTTCTCCCCTTTATCTGCCCGCTCACCCTCGCGCCCCTCTTTGGGCGACGGCGCTTTAACAGCCGATGGAACTGCCACCTTCTTCTCGAATCCGCCTACGGTCCGGACGGCCGACTTGGGCCCTCCAATGGACCGGTCGCGCCAGTTGTCCGCTGCGTCGCCGCCGCCGCTGCTTGTTCCGAAGCCGATTGCCTTTGATCCGGTCTTGCGGAGTGAGCCCGAGGCGTGCCGGGGCGATCCAGGCGAGTGGGGCGAGCCGGCAAGGGGGCGCGAGGATGGCGATTGGCCCAGAGAGAGCCCTGGCCCAGAGCCTTGGCTCGGTGCCGTGATGGGCTGGGGCCGGGAGCGAGGGATGGCTTTCGCCGGGGGCGAGGTGAGCGACGGGGAGGGCAGTGGGACCGACATTGCGGTGATGGTTTGATGTGGTGAAACGGCTTGCTACCGAGTCGTGGTTCACGGTGACGCACGCTGAACGGGGGATTGGTCGAGATTTGTTGTAACGATGAGCCGGTAGGACGGGGCCGTGGGGTCGCAAGACGGTCTTAGAGTATGGGAACTCGGGAGACGTTGCGAAAGGGCGGTGCGTCCTTTGTTGGGCGATCTGGCTCGTAGATCAAAGGGCGAGATAACGATGGAGTGAATGGCAAGAGCGATGCTGGACAGTGAGCTGCGTCGAAACGTGGAGAGAGAGGGCGAGCAGGCAGAACGAGCAAGGCTATGTGCAAGGGAAATGGGGTGAGATGAGCGAGCTTACCGGGATGAGACGGGTGAGACGGGGTGAGACGGGTCAATCGTCGCGGTGACGCGTCTGGATCCGAAACCGGTGATAACAGATGTCGCGATAGCCAATGCGAGTTTGGGGTTGCGGCAAAGGTGTGCCTTGCGCGGGCGCTGCACGATCCTTGTAGATGTCGTGAGAGGAGGCGGGCTTGAGGGGGCCAAGCTGTGTGGAAGGCGATGAGCTGCCGAGGAGAGACAGGTGATCACGACAGGACGAGTCGACTCGCTAGGAGATGGGATGTTGATTGATTGGACAGGGGCCGGTTGAAGGCTTCGCGGCATGTTCCGAATCGGGTATGCTTATCCCGCTCACGTCGGCTCATGTGTCCATGTCCCAGCTGGGAACCTTTTGTCTCATGACTCATACTCGCTGGCTCATGGCACGGCATTGATCACCGGGAACCCTTCATGCATACACCCATCAAAGTGGAGTGATGACAGGGGTATGTACAAAGTATGTTCTGATGTTCCCGACGAAAACATCCCCTCATCCCCACACCTTTTTCTCCTCCCATCGCTTTGCCGATCGTTGCCCCTGATCGTGGGCCGTAGTGGCTCCACGAAACAGTTGGAAGTTGAATCCCTGGGCCACTTCCCAGCTTGTCCGCCTTGTCGTACTTCCCCACCGGCCAACTTCCCCGACGGCATCACACATGCTCGCCCCTCTTCTTCGCTAATCACCCGCCGCGAGCTCTGCTGCATCGCCAATGCCACTTCCAATTTCCTCCTTCCTCGCAATCTTCCGCCTCATCACCCAGCTACGACTTCTCCTGCGCGGTGCTCGTCCCGCCTTATGCGGGTGTTGGTGCAGCACCGCGTGCCGCGCCTCCAGCTTGACCACCTCGCCCTCCTCTCGGCCCACCTCGTCCCCGTCCCCGTCCACCTGGCTGTCCGCCTTGCTGTCCTTCTCGCTGTCCACCTTGTTGTCCTTCTCGTTGTCCACCTTGCTGCCCGCCTCGACCACCGGGACCCGAGGGGTTCGGACCTCGGTTGTTTTGTCGTCTTTGACCGTTGGCTCCGTCCGCCGCCTGCGGAGTAGCATCACCATCCGCCACAGGCGGCGTCGATGAGACTTCTTGAACTGGAGCGGCCTGGGATGGGATGTGCGCGGCGGCAGCTTGTGGTTGCGCAGCCGTGGGCGGCGCAGCGGCGAGCTTGGGGGGAGCTCGACGTGGCGGAGATGCCGGCTCGGGTGCGATGGAAGATGGAGCGACGTACAGAACCGGGTCGATTTCGGTCGGGATAGGGGCAATCTCAGTGCCGAGTTCTTGTTCTATTCTATACAGGTTGTGGCGGTCTTCGATCTGCCTGTCAGTCGTTTCCTTGGGTAGTGGTGTCTGAAAAGAGCTTACTGTGAGGAGTGAAATGGCGAGACCAAGATGACCGAATCGACCGGATCGACCGCTGCAGTCAGCTCCATACCGCGATGTCTCACTCACATTCGGTGAAGATAGGACTCGGCCGTGCGCGGGAAGTCAAAGTTGATAACGACATTGACGGCTTGGATATCGATACCTCGAGTGAGGAGATCTTTGGTCAGCACCGCTCGTCATAGATGGGATGCGCTTGACTTACCCGAGCAGACGAGATTTCGGGTCATTCCATTTCGGAAATCATGGAAGACTCTGTTCCGATGCGCTTGTAGCATCTTGGCGTGGGAGTAGAAACAGGAGTAGCCAAGCTCGGTGATCTTCTTTGCGAGAAGCTCAACTCGGTTGGTAGAGTTGCAGAAGATGATAGATTGGTTGATTTGGAGCTAGGGTCAGCTCAGTCACGGTCACGCCGCTGCAAAAGGGCTCACTTTGGAGAAGAGGGTGTTCAAACAGTGGACTTTTTGTCGTTCTTCGACATAGGCATAGTACTGGGTAACACCCTTCAGCGTGAGCTCGTCCATGAGGTTGACCTCGAACGGCTGGACCATGTGTCGGTCCTAGTCGTCAGCTAGATCCTGGCATTTTATCATCGCATCACTGACCGAGAAATCTTTCACGACATAGGGGAAGGTAGCAGAGAACAACATGACTTGTCGTTCCTGCGGGCAGAGGGCGAGCAATTGCTCGATCACCGGTGTAAACTCTTCGCTCAACAGCTTATCCGCCTCGTCCATGACGAACATCTCACACCGCCGCAGGTCGGCGATACCCTTTCCACCGAGGTCGAGGATACGGCCGGGCGTACCGACAAGGATGTGCACTGGTTGTTGCAGCCGCATGATGTCGTCCCGGAGCGTCGTTCCTCCCGTCGTAACCATGACCTGCAATCCCTTGATATGCGAACCGAGCGTCTTGCAGACTTGTGATGTTTGAAGGGCAAGTTCACGGGTGGGGACAAGGAGGACAGCTTGGATGTGCGTGGAGTGGGTGTTGACGCGGTTGAGGGTGGGGATGATGAACGAAGCGGTCTGCCATTAGCCCGGCTCAGTGCCAAGGGTCGTCAGAAGGTACACACCTTTCCGGTACCGTTCTTTGCTCTAGCCAATATATCTCTACCGGATAGGGCCATGGGGATAGCTTGTTCCTGGATGGGTGATGGGCGCTCGAACCCGGCGGTGTAGATACCCATGAGCAGCTCCCGTTTCAGGTCGAGGTCGTCGAAAGAGGTGCCGGATGTGTTGAGCACGTCCTGGAGTCAGCCCTGATGGAAAAGCGGTCTATCCACCACTCACCTCTGTTTGCGGACGGTCATCTTTAGGCGGGGCCGTGAGGCCAATGCGGTAGTCTTGTTGTCTGATGGTGAGCTTCCGAGTGATGCAAAGAAAAGCATCACGCTCGCGCGGAACTTACGAGGAGGAGGCCATGTCGGCAAGGATAGGATGTGGCAGCTATTGGTGGGGGAAAGGAGGACTTGGTGGAGAGCTGCTGGAGCTGGCGAACGGTTGATAGGCTCCGGTCCAGTCGAGTTTGAAGCAGCGTTGTCGAGGGGAGCTAGGTTGTTTCGCCGTCAAATTTGACTCGAGTGCGATGTCGGTTGTTGCTGTTATTGGTGACAGATGATGGCGGTTGAGTTGATAATGGCCCCGCTGATTGCAAAGTGGGCTATAACAGAGTAGGAGGAAAGAGTGAAGCGAGGACCTTTGAATGACGACTGGGCGACAAGACAAGGGCACCCCCCTCCCTGTTGCGAGCATTAGGCGCGCGAGGGTTGAGCTATTGATGACGTGTTGATTTTGTGAAACGTCTGTGATAACGACGCGTCTCGGGATGTTGCACGGTTCCCGGTCTCGCGCCGCCCGTGGCCTAACATCAGGCCAGGTAGGTTGATTGACTTGGATGGCTACATCACATTCCACACAACGCCGTCATTGCTCATCATTCACACCTCTATTCGTGTCCCGAACCATCTACGACACGACTCTTATCAGCGTCGGCGTTCATCGTCGACTGCAGCCCAAGTCCTTACCACCGGTCACCCGGCATCAATTTCAGTCGTGTCAACAAACCACCACACAGACGTCCTTTGCCATCGATAGAAACCGCCCTTTCGACCCCTGATCAGGGTCGACACCGCCCAGCATGGACCCAACTCAATTCAGTCGCCGGGCGAAGAGGGATACGATGACCGACGCCGCAGCCCAGGCCGAGTTCAATGAGAAGAGGTGGGTTGACTCCATGCGTCGACGAAATCTACATTGCGACATCTAGCTGATCGCCGCTCGGGCCTCCTATCATCCACCCATACACCACCCACACCCTCCAACTCGACTCCATGGACCGTGTCATGTCTCTCAAACGGCGCTTGTCGCATCGTCCCGACCTGTCATCCCGCCCCGACGCTGCCCTTTCGCCCAACTACAGACGGGTCTGGATACCCGACGTCACGGAAGGCTTCTTGCCCGGATGGATCAAGTCGCAGGCGGGCGACGAGTCGAGTCAGGACGCCAGTGCCGAGGTGGTCGTTGCTGCGACCGGCGAAGTCAGGCAGCTGCCGCTGTATTCGCTCTCTCCTATGAATCCGCCGCAGTTCGACGGCGTGGAGGACATAGCGGACTTGACGCACTTGAATGAGGCGAGCGTGATCAACAACCTCCGGCAGCGATACGGCGCCGCCAGCATATATGTGAGTGACGCCAGGACCTCACTCGCGAAGCTCGCTGATGCCAGACATACTCGGGGTATGGTCGCTCGACCCTCCATAGCCATTCCGCTAACCCGTAGCCTGTTCCTCATCTCCCTCAACCCGTACCGCTCGTTGCCCATCTACACGTCACAGATAGTCGCCCAATACCGCACTCGCCGGCGAGAGGAGAACGTCCCCCACATTTTCGCAGTGGCCGAGCGAGCATGGCAGCAAATTGGGGAAGAGAGGGAGAGCCAGAGCATCCTCATCACGTAGGCCAAAGCCACGTCGAAGAGATCGAACGCTGACTAGCAGTGGAGAGTCTGGAGCTGGAAAGACAGAGAACACGAAGAAAGTCATTCAGTACCTCGCTGCCATCGCGTCGTCCACCGTCGAAGCCGAGTCGTCCTCATCTGCCCGTTCCCGCAGAAAGTCGATCTCTACAGCACCCTCCACCGGCTTACCACGCTCGTCCAGCTTCAAGGGCAAAGAAGTAGAAGAGATCGATTATGCCACCAATCACACCGGTCTGGGTTTGCTCGAACGGCAGATCTTGCAGGCCAACCCCATCCTTGAGGCATTCGGAAATGCACAAACCATGCGGAACAACAACTCGAGTCGATTCGGCAAGTTTATCCGGATCTTCTTTTCTCCCGCTGGAGCGATAGCGGGTGCGAACATCGACTGGTACTTGCTGGAGAAAAGTCGGGTCACAGCTCGGGCGGAAGGCGAAAGGGGCTTCCACGTGTTCTACCAGCTGTTACGAGGCGCGAAGGAGGCCAAGCTCGCAGGTGAGCACTGACCATCCGCCTTGGCCGCTGAATTGATCCCAGAACCACTACTGCTTGAAGGCGGACCGGACGACTATGATTTTTTGAAGAAAAGCAGGAGGCACATTGACGGTGTGGACGATCTCGAGGAGTGGCGGCTGTTGAAGGTAAGATCGATCGTCGGGCCTTTGCTGACTGCAGAATGCGCTGGACGTGGTCGGCTTCAGTGCCCAAGAGCAGCTTGAGCTCTTCCGCGTACCCGCTATCATTCTGCACATCGGCAACCTCCGTTTGACCGGCACTTCATCGGATCAGGCTTTCATCGCTTCGGAATCTCAATCGGTGGCGGAGAAAGTGTGCCACCTGCTTGGCATACCCGTACAGGAATTCACTAAAACGGTTACTCGACCCAAAGTCCGCGCTGGGCGTGAATGGGTCACCCAGTCAAGGACGAAGAAGCAGGCCGAGGATGAGCTGGCGGCGCTGTGCAAGTTCATGTACGAGAAGAACTTTGGGTGGATGGTCGAGCGGATCAACAAGGCCCTCGACAGGCCCAGCGCCAAGGCGTGAGTGGGGGGCCTCGGATCGTTCCGGACTGCGCTGACAGCAGTCTTTCCATCGGCGTCCTGGATATCGCCGGGTTCGAGATTTTCGTCGAGAACAGCTACGAACAGCTGCTGATCAACTTCACCAACGAGAAGTTGCAGCAGTTCTTCAACTTCCACATGTTCACCTTGGAGCAAGAAGAATACACGCGCGAAGGGATCGAGTGGGACTATGTCAACTTTGGTCTCGACTTGCAACCCACCATCGAGCTCATCGAGTCCTCGCAACCCGTCGGCATCCTCTCTACGCTGGATGAAGAGTGTATCATGCCGAAAGCGACTGATAGGACGTTCACCGAGAAGGTGCAGCAGCTGTGGGAGACGCCCAAGGGTAGCTCACCCCGACACCCCGGATCGAGCAAGTTCATCCCATCACGCCTGGCCGAGGGGTTTACGGTGCGGCATTACGCCGGCGATGTCGAATACCGCGCCAGCGGCTGGCTGGAGAAGAACAAGGACCCGATCAACGATGCTGTCGCGCGGCTTTGCGCTCAGTCCGAAGTCCCCGCTATCGCAGCTCTCTTTGCCGAGTATGCCGAGGAAGCCGCTCCCGTCGGAGTGCATCGCAAGGTCAAGCGGGGAGCGTTCCGGACTGTCGGACAGCGACACAAGGAGCAGCTCGGTCAGCTTATGGCTCAGCTGTCTAGCACGCAGCCGCACTTCGTCCGTTGTATCGTTCCCAACGCGGAAAAGAAGCCGGGGAAAGTCGACGTCAACCTTGTTCTCGATCAACTTCGATGTAACGGTGTTCTTGAGGGTATCCGTATCGCACGATTGGGTTACCCGAACCGACACTCCTTCTCCGAGTTCCGCCAGCGATACGAGGTCCTCACCCCTGGAGTCATCCCGCAGGGATACGTGGACGGGAGGAAAGCCGCTGAGAAGATCGCCGAGGCGCTCGAGCTTGACAAAGACTTTTACAAGATTGGCGCCACCAAGATTTTCTTCAAGGCTGGAGTGCTCGCCGAGTTGGAAGAGCGCCGCGACAACCTACTCACGGATCTCTTCCGCCGCTTCCAGTCCGCCGCGCGGATGCATATTGCTCGACGTCGTCTGCGCAAGCAGCTCAACCGGGCAGAGGCGATACGCACGATCCAGCGCAATGCTCGCACGTATAACGATCTGCGCGACTGGCCATGGTGGTCTCTATACACCAAGGTTCGGCCATTGCTTGCCGCCTCACAGGCCGATAGCGAGCTTGTCAAGAAGAAGGCCGAGCTGGCGATGGCCAAGGAAAGGGCGGAGCGGGACGAGCAGGAGAAGAAGAAGATGGAAGAGCTGAGGTTGATGCTCCTGGCGGAGAAGAGTAAAGTGGAGCAAGACCTTTCGTCAGAGAGGCAAGTGGGCCGCGATCGGGACGCCATGCTGGAGCGGAGCAAGCGACGCGAGGGGGACCTGCTGGAGCGGATTGGCGAGCTCGAAGCGGAGCTGGACGCCGTCGTCGCCGATCGCGAAAAGGCGCAAGTGGAGTCGGCACGTACAATGGACAAGCTGGCGCATGTGCAGCGGGAGTTTGACGCCCTGATGGAGCAGGCGACCATGCTGGAGAAACAGAGCAAGGATTGGCGTCAGCGCGAGGCGGACCTGCTGAGGGCCACAAAAGACCGTTCGTCGGCGCATTCGAAGCTGGAAGACCGGAAAGCCGAGCTGGAACGCCAAGTCGAGACGCTCAAGAGGGAGGTTGTGCAAAAGGAAGAGGCGGCGAAGAGGAGCAAAGAGCGTATGGACATGAATGTCGTCGAGCTGGAGAAACGTTTGGAGCTTGAAAAGACAAAGGCGTACGTGATGGAAGGAACTGTCGGACTTGTTCCTGCTGATACGCAGGACCACGGGTAGCTCGCAGGTTTCTGCACTCAACGACGAGCTTCGAGCGATGAAGGGTCAGCTGGACGACCTGCAAAGCGCGATCAAGAAGCAAGAAGCCACGATCTCAGCGAAAGAGCGACAAATCGCCGACCTCGAGAATGCCAAAGCGGCTAGCATCAAAGCAGCTCAAGAGGGAGATCAGGTTCGATCAACGCTACAAGTCCGCATCGATACACTGCTCGCGACTCTTGCCGACCGCGACCGAGAGAAGAAGGACGCTGGAGATGCTCGACACAAGTTGGAGAAAGAACTGGACGACCTGCGCAAAGTCATGGCGGACAAGTCGAGCGAAGACATCAAGCGCCGCGAAGCGGACAAGTCGCGTGAGGCGGAAATGGCTCGTCTGCGAGAACGGGTCTCCGCTGTCGAGAAGGCTCGGGAGGAGCAGAAGAAGGCTCATGGCGACGCAATCAACTCGCTGCGTATCACCGTGGAGGGCTTGCAAAGCAAGCACAAGGCTACGGACAAAGACCTCAAGACGGCTACTACCGCACTCAAGGCGAAGGAGGATGAAGTAGTGAAGGTGCGGGCGGAGATGGAGCGTTCAGAGGAGAAGAGACGGGTGGTGGAGAAGGAGCTGAAGAGCGTGCAGGATCACATTGCTTCCTTGGAGACGGAGTTGAGGGCGACGATACAGGCTCGCGATGTAAGTGGAGAGGCACAGACGGCCCTGAGCTGACTTGAAGGGGCTTGACGGCAAGTTGCACTCGCTGCAGGGCGAATTCGAGTCTCTCGAGGATGCCTTGCTCGTCATTGAAGAGGAGAAGGCCGATACCGTCCGCCGGATGGAAGATACAGCGCGACAGCTCATGGATGAAGCGACGAAGCGCCACCACTACGAGCAGGAGCTGCACAATGCCATTGCCGAACTCGCCTCGCACCGCGACATCGTTGCGACCGCCGAACGAGAGATGGCCAAAGCGGCGGGTGATATCAAAGCCCGCGACGCGGAGATTGCTCTGCTCCGATCGAGGGAGAACCGCACGATTGTCGAGCACGTACACGTCTTGGAACAAGCCAAGAAGGTCACGGATCGACAGCTTTCCGAGCAGGTCAAGGAAAACACCCGGCTCAACACGCATCTGAAGGCGCTCGAGGCGCAGCGAAACCGCCTTCAGCTCGATCTGGAGGATATGGGCCGCGAGCGGGATATGCTCAAGAAGGCCAAGAGCAAGGAGGCGCGATCGGCACGTGCAAGCCTGTCGCCCGAGGACAAGGATGTGGCGATGTTGCTGGAGGACGAGCGCAAAGCGCGCAAGGCGGCAGAGGCCCGGGTGGCCTCGCTCGAGCGAGACCTGCAGGATCAGCGCAAGCAGCTTTCCACATCGACATTGTCAGCAGCAAACGCGGAGCAGGCGGAGCATCGGTGGCAGAAGAAGCAGGAGGAGGTATACCGCCTCGAGGCAAATAACGAGGCCCTGGCGGAAGAGGTGGAAAGGCTGCAGCTCCAACTCCGCCGTCCGCCGTCGACACCGAAGATGGAGGGAAGTCGGGCGGAGCTGCTCCGTGGATTGCAGCAATCGCATGATGCGCTTGGACGGGACATGTCCGACCAGCTTCGCCGGCTCGATGCGCAGCCGCTCACGCCGTCTCGGAAACAGAACGTCAGCTTCGAGACGCCCGATCCGAAACGCGCGAAGCAGATGGAGATGGAGGTGAAGGCTTTGCGGCAGCAATTGCTGGATGAGCGGGAAGAGAAGGAGTTCTTGGCCCAGAGGCTGGAGGAGCTCAGCGGTGGAGCAAACACGACGGGCAAGAGGCAGTTCCCGCATGACCAGGCGGTGTTCTCGCATTTCAGGCTCAAGGCGAAATCGCTGCGCACGCAGCTTGACCAGTGAGTACGGGTGGGCTTGATCAAAAGAGGTCGTGCCGAAGGACTGCAAAGGCGTTATGGCTGACGCGCAGCTGGCTGGCGATGGAGGACCTCAACGCGGCGAACGGATCCGGAGCGGCAGGCGGCGAACTGCGACCGAGCCTTTCGGGCCAGCCGTTCCGCGATGAAGTGCAGAGCTTCAAGAAGCTCTTGAACCAGATGGACCCGGAGACAGCTACACCTTTACGATCTTGACGACATGGACGATTTGGCGGTCGAGGATGAGATGGTCACGGACTAGACAGGGGCGGTGTGTTGTGTGCTTGTACATACGGAAGAAGCTCCTCCATGCATGATGATTTGTATGATGATGGGGATAACTGCTCGATTTACATCTGAATCATGCATCGATATCCGACGAGCTGAGGGCGTGCTGCCGGCGCAAATCTTTAACAACCGAAATTCTGTTACAACGGGTTGAGCACCTTTCATCATAGGCGTCGAGTATATGGAGCTTTCCCTGGTACCCATGGGCAGTCCGACCCGCACGGATCAGTGGCGGGGCTCTTCCCAAGACCCGGGATCGACTCATATTATCCATACATGAGGGCATTTTGACAGACTCGCAGAGATATCGGACTTACAACCCCGTCTATTTGTGCCCAAGCCATGCCGCTCGGGATCTTCAGCCCGGTTGCGTAGAAGATCCTTTAGTGAGCCGTCACAAAGTTCAGGATCTGTTGGTACGCGTCATAAGCGGTCGCAGCAAAGTTGATTCCGTGCCCCGTGTCCGGGACGACGTAGACGCCGAAGTCTGAATCGGCCACGCTGGGGAACAGAGGTCGCGCGGTGTCTACCTGGGTCTGTCCGCTGCCTAGGGAAGTCACAGAGCAGTCGGACGCGCCTGATTGTCAGCTCTCCCTTTTCCATCGTCGTGCGGCGGGCGGCGCTCACAATATGGGGCGTCATCGTTACCGGTGATGACAAACGTAGGCTTGGTGTAGTTGGACCTGTCCAGGGCGATCGTGCCAGCGATGGAGTTGACCTGCCCGATGGTGTACTCGCCTTTGGTGGTCGTGAAGAGGTCCAAGGCCGCTTGCGAGTAGTTGGGATAGTGGAAGAACTCCTTCTGGTCGATCGAGACGCTGGGGGTGGACAGATAGTCGTTCCCGTAGGGGAACCGATCGGGATAGGCGACATTCGCGATGGTGCTCTCGAAGCCGGCCAGCCCAAGCGGTCCCATGGTGACGTTGTTGGAGAAGCCCGTCAATACCAGCTGGTCGAACGAGTCGGGGCTGACCGACGCGAGGCCGGTGAGGAGGTTGGAGCCGTACGAGTGGCCGACACCAACCACCGTGGAGAAGGCCGGGATGTTGGGGAACGAGCCGGACCGGAGGGTTTGGGCGATGGAGATGGATTGAGCGATCTCGTAGTAGATCTGGACGGTCTGGATCCCGTTGGGGTGCGCAGACTTGCCTACCCCCAAGCGGTCATACGAGAGAGTAGCTGCCATGAGCAGAGGCCATGGCGGCGTGGCAAGGCGGTCGGCTCACCCCATCCTGCCGCCGCAGCGCTCTCCGCAAACGAATTGTCCGTCTTCCCACTATCCATCAGCTGTGATTTGAGCATCTCAACACAAGGCATCGCTCACTCGACCAAGACGTTCCAGTACGCCGCATTGCCGACGATGCCGTGGTGCGTCTGGAACACGCCCTTCTTCTGCCCATTCTTCGGCTCACAGTACTCGAAGTACATCGAGTACGTACCCGACTGCGTCTGTTTCGGAGCGGCCATGATGTCCGCCATGACCGTCGAGCCTGCCTTGGCCTGGTCGATCTGAGCCTGCACCCACGCTTGCTGGCTGGCGGGACTGCGGGTGAGCTATGCCCGTTGACTTTGAGCGGGATGCTCCCCACTCACATTCCTCCAAGGACGCTGACCAAATCGATGTTGTCCGCCGTAGCCGTCACGTCGCTGTAAAAGTTCCAACATGTCGCCTGTGAGTCCTGGATGGCCCATCGCGGGACAAGAGCGGTTGCCGAGGCGGTACCGAGCGCGGCCAGAGTAGCGTATGTCGATGCGGGCTTCATGTTTGATGATGAGGGATTCCAGCGCCATCACTCTTCCCGCCTTATATCCCGTCCACCATGTCACTTTGCCCGGTCCGTACCAAACGCCGGTTGGCTCGTAGCTGACCTTGCATGGTAAATGGGTATCACGCCCCGACGTCACCGGTTCGACTCAGTGACCCATGTGTGCGCGGATCGATGGGGTTCAACCCTCAAGGGGCGACAGGCAAGGCATCCATGGTCTCGTTTCGAGGCCGCTACTTTTATGTAGCGTAATGATCTCGTACAAACAGATACCGGATGACGGCGTAACCCGATCGACGAGGAGGTGACTCCCTTCGCCCCTCGTGGATGATGACATTTACTCCGCACCGAGTCGTAGTGCCGGGTTCGGCGTCGGCGTGGGGGCACCGCGCCGACGGGACAACAGATGCCGTCGCTGGTATATGCGCCAATGGCGAAAGAAGCAAGTCTACGGGTTGTACGTAAGAAACCCGGGGACCGACACGCCGTGGCACGAGTACAAACCCCGGCTTCCATCATGACGCAGTCATCACTCGCCTAGTCGTGATCTTTCGCACATCCCCAGAGACAAGATTCGGGGAGATCACGCTTCTTCGTTGTCCTCCTCGTCGCCCTCATCTAGGGGCAGCCGGTCTGGCTTCGAGGTTTCCTCGAGATCTTCATTGTGCCTGTTGCGCCAAGCAGCCCCGCCCTGCGAAGGTGCCAAGTCAAGACTGTGGAAGTCTGAATCACTGGACCTATGAATGAGACCCCGCGGCGGCGAGCGAGGAGCAAGCCGTCTTCATTACCTGCTGACCTCATGCCACCGCTTTGACCGCCGATTTGCAGAGATGTTGAGGGAATGCGACTTGGGAGGGAGAACGGGAAGAAAGTGAGACTCGAGACTTGCCGGCACTTGGTAGCGCACAAGGTATTTGCTTCTGAAAGAACGGCCACCGCGATGAGATGCGCTCAAACGCTTCCACATTTGCACCTTTGTCGGTGGCTCTCCTGTCTGCCCATGCGCGCCGAAGCGCAGCGCGGCTTCGCACGCGGCATGCCTTCCTCGACTGCAACAACACCTTCCGTTGGCTTAGACACTCTGCGCATTTTGGCTGTTTCAGCATGCATGTTGTACAAGACTTACTCCCCGTGTCCTCTTTTCACCGACAGGAAGCTTCACCTACCAGCCCCGCACCGAGCTCGCCATGACACCTAGACAGACATGCGGCACTTCGCCCTCTTCCACCTCTTCGTCCTTTTCCCATAATTCCGCTTGTCGCCCCTCCACCGGCATGGCAATTAAGACGCCGATTGTCACCTCCTCCCCGTCGTTCGGTATCGTCCAGACCGGTTCTACGGGCGGTAACGTCACGCCCGTGATTGTCCGTTGTAGGCCAGGCGGTGGATGTTGGGCGGCATAGGCCGAGAGGTCGGGCATGCGAGGGGAAAGGAAGGGCCGCAGAATCCGAGGTCCTCTCCGTTGCGGCATGAGCGTGGAAGGGTCGACTGGCGTGGGAGGGTCAGGAGGAGGTGCTTCGTGTGTGACCGATAGAGGCTGACATGAGTATCTTTCTGTGATGCAGAGACGACCGGGACAAGGCTCACGACGATGTCTTCCCAATCGGCTTTCTCCGATAGACCGGCCTCCCACTTCTCCCCTTGCCTATGCATCTCGGCCTCCCATATACCAGGCATAGGCCCATGCTTCTTCTCCTTCTTCCTGTTATTCGGCCCACCTGTCCGTATACCCAGAGCCGCCGATGCGTCGGCCGGTAAAGGCAGTCCCGCTCTTATCGCTTCCTCCACTCGGCGTTGAAATTGTCTCCGGACATAGTATGCCCGCAGCAGCAGCCCTCCGGAGATCAAAGCGAGGACGACGATGGTGATGAGAAAGGTGAAGAGGTATAGTGAAGATGAGCTGCGAGTCAGCCTTGCAGATTGGCCACAGCATCGGGGACAAGGACGCCAAGCCGATGGTCGATTGTTCAACTCACACACCGCCGGAAGGCTGATTGCCCCAAGTGATCGGCGAGGTGGTCGTATCGGTCGTCGACGACGATGACGGCGAGACAGAGGACATGATTGGGGGGAAGTGCTACGACAATCGACACGGCCAGCGGTCGATGGGGGTGATATATGCACGAGTTGGGCGGGTTCGGTCAAAAAGTGATGAGTCGACGTTGATTGCTGTGAAACGGCGACGACGCCGATGGCCGCATGCCGCATGTGCGCTAATCGGGATGTGATGATTAGCGTCCCTTTCTCGGCCCGCGAATCAATCACCTTGGCCCCGCGGAGACCGGGAGGAACCCGGAGGCAGGGGATGAATGAATAATGACAACGTGGCGTTTGCCTCGTGGCGGATGCGTATTCAGGGGAGATGCATCGCCTCTCCCAAGGTATCGCTTATCATAATGGCTCGCAACGTGCCGGCCTCGCATTGCTTGGTCGTTTCTGTCCCTCATCCATGTCTACCCTCATCTGTTTCCCCCCACATCATCAAAGCACCCCGTCAACGTCCAATTCAGAGTCACCGGCCGCGGGTGTCATCGTCGGCGATTCCTGAACTCAGCCGCCGGGTCGCCTGCGGCCGAGGTGTATCTGCTGACTCGACTCACCTGACTACCGCGGAGGGACCGCGCTGAGCCCGAGACCGGAACTGAGAAGGACTGGGTTGCTTTGGTTGATGGCTTCGGGTCCTTCACCGCTGCCAGTCGTTTCCTGCTGATCCCGAGGTAAGGCTGTTTGCGTCTGACCACTGGCCTTGCTTTCAGTAGGCGCTTGAATGAGAGGCCTTTTGCCTGAGATCAGCTGTGTGCCGCTGCAAAGGAGAACCACCCAGCTTGCGAGGGAAGCGGGGGACGGCCGGTAGAGTCTTGTGAGGCGGGGACCTTTCTCGCTCCGCACACGCAGAGGTAGATGACTGTGGCAGGAACAGCGAGTCTTGACGACGGCGATTATTTGTCGGCTCCTGCGTGTCCTCCTGTGCCTTCGTAGACTGCTGAGTCTGTTGAGCCGTATCGAGTTGGAATGATTCTGACGTCACCCCAAGTGCAAGCACCGACCGCGTTGCCCCGGCAGGCCCCGAGATTGAAAGACCTGGACCTGGTTCCCGTCAGCTGGGGGACTTTCTCCCGGGATCAGACTTGCCAATGAGTCCGAGAGCAACAAGCTGATCCATCGTACGAGTCTGACGTGAGCCACAGATCCGTCAGCGAAGATGCCTTCACCTTCAGTATGAACTCGTGCCATGGAGGTGGTCGACGGCCCCCGGGGGGCGACCAGCCAATATCGCTTCTCTCTGCCATGCGCTTTATCGCCAAGACTGCGGTCAGAGCGAAACGCAGCAAGTCTACTTGACAGAATGGCTGCCTACTCGTGACGCCCTGGAAAGTGTGCAATGGTGGACTCGTGAGGACCGGCCTTGCCTTTGCGGAAACTGCCCGCCGTAAGGTGGACCTTGATCATGCTCATCTTGTCATCTGATTTCGAGCCGAGCTGTTTTTATCACCTGCTCCTACCACAAGGGTCCGCCGACTCACTTCCGGATCGAAAATGAGCGGGACGCCGAATGTCTCGCCGGCCCGACTGACGTGCTGGGACGAGATGTACAAGACAGAGTCTATGGGTTCGGCTCCGGAGCGTCTCACTCGTGTCGTCTTGTTGAGCCACACTTTCGCCTCGGTCGGCTCGCCGTCCACCCCGCATTTGACTTCAAGATTTTCGTCTGGAATCCCGGAGTATTTGTACGCGAGGATTTGGAACCGCTGACCTGTTCAATGGAGAAGCTCGCAGGAGACAGGTCGTCTGTCGCACGGAACTTACCCCTCCAGGACGGATTTGGACGTAGCTCGTTGTGCTACGAGCTCGCCCCCTCTCCCGGTGTCCGGTGAGGGGACGGAAGTGGTCTGAGAGGTCTTTAGCATGGAGGTCCGGCGTATGACAGAGGCTACGTACTACAGCAGTCGGGATCGCCTTTCTGCAAGATCCAGAACTGCACAATGAGTACAAGCTCACCTTCTCGCTAGTTTTGCTCACCACCCACGTCATAAGCTAGCTGGCCTTCGAGATACGAAGGAGGCATGGTGCGGGTGACCGTCGAACCAATATGCGAGAACAAGACCGCTGTCGGGCTCAAGGGAAAAGCCAAAGGCTTCTCGGGTGTGACAACTCAAGGGCCACCAAACGTGGTGAGGCGGTTGGGGGTGGAGAGACGGAACAACTCGCATGTTGGTGTCGCTGTAGGCTGGAGGACCTGGTCGAAAGGCGCAGGGCGTGACGCAATGACCCTTGCCTCCTTTGCGATGCACAGACCGCTGTCGGGCCAGCTACGGCAAGTGCCTCAAATAGAGGATTCGCGTGACCATTCCCTCGAATTCTTTTACATAAGCCTGTGAGCTATGTGCCATCGGCATGGGTCACTGGAGGTAGCGGCGTGCCGATGCCCTATGAGTCTCCCTGGCGTGTTCACCATCCCCTTCAAAAGCTCTGTCACTCATCGTCCTCGACTGTGAGATCTACGACCTCCTTTTCCTCCTCGTACTTTCTTCGCTGCAGTCGGGCCTGCAATTGTTTGTTTTGCTCCTGAGAATCAGACTATCAAATCCAGTGAAAGTTCTTCGTGACCGACCTCGAGGAATTGTATTCTCTTCCGCGATATGGCAAGTTCCTGGGGAGCCGGTTCATCATCCAGCTCAATGACCTCAGATGACGTTCTTCGACGCTTCTTGGACGGTCCAGGTGTTTCGTCACCGTCCTCCCTTCCCATGCGAGTCAAGTCCGAGGTATCACGCTTGCGCTTATTCGCCGAGGCTTCACTGGGAAGAGCTTGTAGCTTGGAGAAGGGTTTTTGCTGCGGTGAGGGATCATCTGGCGGTCAGAACAACTTGAATGAACTTAACGGACCCACCGATAATGTTGCGGATGATCATCGAGGCAGTTGTGAGGTACTAAACTCAGTGGGTATCGCAACAGCTCCGAACCACCCTCACCGAGATGTTGAACTCATGATACCCAACCTTGATGGTCTTGAATTTATATCGTCGGACCGCTTTGTACTCCACGCGAGAGGGACCACCTCTGATTTCAGCTGCGCACTCTTCTCAGTGACGTACCCGACGAATGAGCTGCACCTTCGAACAGATCAGCTCGAGCTATTCCACATTGTGTGCGGTGGTTTGCACTCACTTGGCTTTGACGTCCGTCTCTAGAAGGCTCGTCACCGGCGGCGTAGTAACGGGGGGGAGCTTGAGCGTGCCTTGTCCTTCCAACTTCGTTCCGCGATCCAGCGTGATTTTAATCGTCCCCAGATTCTGCTTCCCGTCGGCAGTGAAGATTGCCGCAGTTCTGTCTTCGACAGTTGGCTGAGATTGAGCGCCATAGACCGGCCAGTCACCCGAGAGCTCACCACTGAAGCGAACATGAGGTTGCGTCTGTACACCACACCGGCCTCCTCCTCGTGGTATGCGTCGAACTTGGTTGTCTGTCCAGGCGTCCAAAGGCCGCGGCACTCTAGCTCTCTGCCGTCGACCCAGCAGTTGACTCGCCAGTTATCTTCCTTTCGGTGGTTGCGGATCATCTTGACACAAACTTCAAACTCCTTTGCATCAGCGACACCAAATCCAGGAGCGCATCAACAAGACTCGCTGTCCCATCCGTCATCTCGGCGAACCCACGGGTCACAGGGTTCTTGTCCGTTGTAGATGGGACCTGAGCCACTTGATGCTCATCTTACATCAGCTGCGAACGTCCTGCAGACGGACACAAGCCGACACCACTCACTCAGCCGCTTGCCGTCTTTGGTAGCGATCCAGGCCTAAGGGTCAGTGCCAAGCCGTTGAAGAGAAAGGAGACAGCGGCGGCAGACCTCGAACACCGCCGCTGCGCCATCACTGAGCATGATCTCGTTTGAAGTCTCGATCAAGAATGTCGGTATGGACGATGGTAGAGAAGAGCGGGATCGAAGACGAGGGAATTTGACTGAAGGTTGATTCATGCTGAGACCCCCTTCATCAGCTCGTCAATGGTCTTGCCGGTTGAACCCCGGATGAACCCACTCGCTGCTGCTTCGGCTGTTTGCGCTTCGCTAAACGCCTTCAAGTGGAACCAACAGCGACGCCAGGCAACAATGCACTGTGCGCCTATGCCGTGTCACACTCCGATTAATGGGCAAAGCACTTGTACGCGATCTCATAGGAAAGACTCATGCTGCATCAAGTGCACTCTCATCCATGTAACGGAATCAAAAGCCGTGACAGGCTGTCCGCGCGCCTCTTACTCGGGCTCCCCAGTCAGGTCCCAGATCTCCGTGTCTCTGCTCTTGTCGAGCTCAGATTGCAGCCGGCGATTCTTGTTCTGGTTTCAGCCCCGGATCAAGGTGGGTTAAGTTGCCGGGACGGTACCTTTGACTTTTTGAGCTTCTCTCGCAACGTTTGAATCGCGGTTTCAGGGTCCACCTTGGACAGGTCGAGATCCGTATCGTCGTCGCTGTCGATTTCGAGAGGTCGTTTTTTCGAGTTTCTGCTCAGGGATCGATGGTCTTTGGATGAGTTGGGAAAGGGAGCATCATCTGCAATCAGTTTACGGATGCCCACACGCGTTCACCTGTCCTCGGCCTGAACATCACTTCTAACTTGGTCTTGTTTCGGTACTGACACATCAGATCTGCGCTCCGCCTCTTGCCTTACCTTCCAGACCATCTCAAACTTTGAGCCGGGGTCGGGAGCAAATTTGTGGAAGAATACTTTGGCGACCTTCTCAACGGCGCCTGCCGGTCTGCATGTTTCAGCGACTCCCTCAATGAAGCCGCTTTGACCGACTCCATAAAGCTCCCAAGCCTGGTGGTCAGCGAGCACGGGTTATGGACCTACTTGAACTGCTTCAGCGTCCCTTCTTTGACTCGAGCCTCGCTTGCTGCTCGATGCTTGTAGCCGGTCTGACTTGCCCTGCCTTGCTCGACGACCAATCTTATGGTGCCGAATTCCGTCTCCTCATGCCCTTGAGTCAGGAACGGGGTCGCGGCCTCCTCGTCCTAATTTGAGCCTCCCTCACGGTTTCGGCAACAAGCTTCTATAGTACTTACCAGTCTCGCAAAGCTCAGCTTTTTTTTCGTTGTGCCTCCATCGGGATGCCTCATGTAGATTGAATCGAACGTCGTCCCACCGCGATCCCGATTTCTGAGGAGTATGGAAGAGCAAATTCGGCCACCATCGACGTAGAAATCGATGCTCAGGTCTTTGTCCACCATCGCCTTGCTTAGCTTCACTTGAGCTTGAACACCTGAGATCAGCAAGTCTTCAAATGACTCCAGGACTGTCTCCACTCACTGCACCGTCCACACACTCGAGGTAGCAGGTGGATCTGGCCGCCTTCTCATCCCCCGCAGGCTCGTGGACCTCTTTGTGCTCATCTGCACCTGTGTGAGCGTCCTTTACAAACGGCTGGAAGACCTCACTGAATCTCGCGCCGTGTTCATCCTCGACCCAAGCCTGCCCATCAGTTCTATTCCTTTGCGTGCACAGTGATGGTGACGCACCTCCAACCCCAGGGGACGATTCTGCGCCTTCATGGGCTTCTTTGCTTCCTCAACGGTACTCGATGCTCACACCAATGGGACTGGTGCCGTAGAGAACTTTTCTTTGGCGAAGGTGTAGACATCAATCAACACGTACAGGCACTTCACTACCTCGTCGAGGTCATGCCGGCCAAACCCCGGATAATTTCAGGATGCCTGAAACACTCTGGGCGGCCCTTAGCACGCAGACTCGGTGATCTCTTCTAGTGGCACAGCTCATGCATGGGCGACCTCTTCGCACCGGCAAGCGAACTGCGTTTGTCCCCTGACACTACTCACTGCAGGCTGGTCTGCTGAGCGATGACGGCTAGTGAGCTGGCCAGCCGGATCCGGGGCTCCCGGCCTGTCGGGGTTCCACCTTGGCAACGACGACAACAGGTGCATCTATCGAGCTTCCGCCCACACAATGATCGTCCGTTGCACTTCTCATCTCCATTCCCAACAGTGAGATTCCACTTCGTCCCTGACATCTAGTGCTCACTCTACAACCTGGCCGCAGGGCGCTCCTGATCGCCACCTCTCACAACCATCGTGGCATGAGTGACTGCTACGACTTCACTTACGTCGGAGCATCGTGCGGAGGGAACAACCTCTCACGTCAGCGTGTCAATGGAGAGGCCCGGACAACACAGCCAGAGGATGGCCCTCAGAGCCGAGCGAACAAGGACTTCGAACTGCTGGAGCACAGGGTGCGAGATCTGTCCGTTGAGCCCGTAAGTGAGAGTCGCTTGGAGTAACAATTCAGCTGCTGACGAGAAGTCAGTTGGGCAAAGGTCCAAGCGAGAGCGCTCTACTGACCACAACAAGCGGCATAAGAGGAGGCACCTCCATTCTCCCTCCCTCTCCACGTCGGACATATCCCCGATTCCTCCCCCTCCTACTCCCTCCTCCCGACCGTTGGTGACCTGCACTGTGGAGGAGTATTGGCGGAAGACATGGACGTATCATCCACTCAGAGAAGCCCAGGCAGGAGGTGCAAAGCGAGAGGAGGCAATCGTGGCGGATCCGGAAGAGGGAGGACCTGATGGCAGGGTCAAGCCGTTGAGCAAAGGCCGGAAACCGGCGTGGCAGTCAGTACAAGCTGGAGAAGAGCGCGTTTGGAAAGGCTTCCGCCTGGATGGAGCGACTTACTGGGTACATGACAGCCGTACGGTGTGCCAAACAAGCTGACTGTCAGGCGGGAGAGGGGATTGTGGCGCAGACACGTGATGGTCACTGGTCAGACATCCCGTGCCGGCAAGACGCAGCTGATAACAGCCGAGGGGTGATACGACTACTGTTCGAACGGAGAACATTTGAGAATGGGAGAAGGCGGTACTGGTGCCACGTCCACTGGATGAAGGCGCTGGCTGTCGGGCGGGACAACGAACTCTTCCTGGAAGACCGCCGTTGCGAGGACATCCCCGTCAAGCACATCCTGCGGAAGATTAGCTTTGTCCTTCTCTCCCCCAAGCAAACGCGAGAGTCAGTCCCGACGACGAGTCTCTTTTGTCGGTGAGCCATTTCCGGAAGTTTTCCTTGCTCGAGCTATCTTGATATCAGACTGGTAGTCGAGTCAGACCACCGACTACGCGATCCTTTCCCTTCGGCGTCAAGCCAGGACAGGTGCGATGGATGCCGTAGCAAAGGAATGTTTGAGCGCGTCCCGACCGTCCTTGACCGCAGCGAATCCGTTGCGATCGGAGAAGATACGCTCCATCGAAACGACACCGCCATGATCGATCCTCAAGCAACCGGGACGGCGTACTTCGTCGGTCGCATTGCTCGCTTTGAACGCGGGAAGCAAACCGTCCTTGTGCAGCTATACAAGCGGCACGTTGACCTGAACCTGGGCGGCTATAAAGACGAGGTGGGCATCCGCCTTGGCACAAGGCATGCTGTTGACACCTTAGCGCCGCCTCGTCTTGACTGAGGTATACGAGTCTTTTCCTCTCGATCGGTTGAGAGGTCGATGCGGGGTGGTGAGACGGCCGGCGGACATCAGCAAGTATGAGATGTACCCCATGTTCTGGTGTGTGGATCAACAGGCGGAAGGGGGAGTCCTAACCCCCCTGGACAAGCTGCCAGCGTGCAACAACTGCGCCGAGACGCGGGGCACAGCGCTACGACAGAACCGCGAGTTCGCGAAAGCGGGGAGCCTTCCGTTCGCCGATTATTACAGCGGCGCGGGAGGCGGTGTGTTGAGCGCAAAGCCGTTCTTCCACGTGATATCGGCCGTAGAGATGGATCACACTGCCTGTCAGACGTTGAAGTAGGTCGCTTCCCCTGCGCCCAGACGTTCCCCTGCTCACCCGTAGGCGCAACCACGTTCGAGTCGAGCCCAGGACTCGCATTCTCGAAGGCCGCATCGAGGACCTGCACCAACGCGAAGTGAGAAGGAGCCGGGGAGAGACTCATCGGGAGATCTACGAGCCAGGCGATGAACATCGGCCACGTTCACGGCGCAAGGTTGTTCCGGACCTGCCCGCACCTGGGAGTGTCGTGGGTATGATGGGTGGGATCCCTTGGTGAGCATTTGCTAGGCGAACCGGCACTGAAACCAGCCAGCCGCATTCGCGCATAAACATGCACAAACGTCCCGATGACAGTCGGAACGATCAACTCGCTTGGTACATGTCCGAAGTTGACCGTCTCAAGCCGGCGTATTGCGTGCTTGAAAATGTCCCTGGGTACAAAGACACCCGGACGGACGGGACCTTCGCGGACGATGGCGTCCAAAGCTACGCCATCGCCGCCATCAGTATGCTTATCAACGCAGAGTGTGTCGCACATTCATCACGGTCGCCCGTCTGCTGACCGCAGCTACCAGTGCCATGTCGCTATTTTGGACTCGAGGGCGTACGGCTCGCCGCAGAACCGATCGCGCTTGTGGATCGTCGCGGCCCGCCGGGGCCTGCTCCTTCCCAAGATGCCCTTGCCTACCCACGCCAATCCCATGGCGAAGTCGACCAGGTTCTCCCTCGAAGTAGGGGGCAGGGATGAAACTGTGTCGTACGTGGAAGCAGGGACGGTCGGCACCGGGTCATTCTCACCCATCACGGTCGAAGATGCCATCAATGACCTTCCAGGTGAGCTGCCCAGGACCTACGGTGACCCTGGGTGGACTGACCTTCCAGCGTTCGAGTTCCTCCAGTAGGCTTGCTTCTACAATTACTGTACCAGATCGACGACCATTGACGCCAGCCCTTTGATTCTAGCGCATGATGGCATCCCTCGCATGGAGGCCGTCGTTACCGCTACGGGGGACAAGCGGGTAGGTTATCTTGGCCCAGCCGCCTACACTTCGCCGCCTCGGACGTCGTACCAGTCATCCATGCGACAAGGGCAGCAAGTTGTGCATGATCACTTCACGCCTAAATGGAGCGACATGCGGGTGATTCAGTCAGTGGTTCACCACGCCGCAAGCGACGATAAACTCACGTCACCCTAGATGTCACGAAGCTCTCCTAAAACAGCCGTTACCAGGTACTACCTGTCGCTCACCCACTGCGAGGAAGGTCCGCTAACTCAGAAGGCCCACTTCAAGCTCTGTCCGCTGGAAAGGGCTTTGCGACGCTGCTCACCTCGAACAAGCCCGGGGGAAAGGCGACCCGACCGGTCCATTACGCCGTGGGTACCGGTACTGCCACCCTATGTGCCTTTCCTCACCACCAGCAAGCAAGGACAAAGACCATCGCCGAGGACAAGCGGGCCATGGGCTTCCCAGACGCCTACCAGCTGTGCGGTACCGCTGAAGAGGTGCGTTAGCCTCTGCCCCTCTGCCCACTTTCATACCTCACCTAGCCCTTCGCTCTCTTTTTACCACCGTGCTCCTGCCCATGCTGGATCGTACATGCAAGGTAGACCCACTAGCAGCCGAGCTAAGTCCTAGCGGATCGCACAGCTTGGTAACGCCTGGGTAGTGCCGATGGGTCAAGCGATTGTCAAGGAAATCCGCAATGTGATCCGGCAGGCTTGGTTGGAGGACAACCAGCCGAATGACTTACAGACATGGTGGAGAGGAAAGGTCGAGCAGTCGTGTGCGCCTCTGACCTGAGATCGGTCCATGCGGTCTCCTTGCGGGGACCAAACTTATGCCGTTTCCTACGTTGCGCCGTACCATAACTATGCTATGCCATTACATGCTTGTACACACCTATACTCTATGCCACCTGCGGACGGGCTGCCTTTTCATCCTCCAGGTCCTCAGCGTACGGGTCCGGCTTCTCATTCCATATCCGGAACAGATATGTCAACAACTGCGCCACGGCGACTTGTGAGCCTACGGTCAGGACAAGTCCTCGATGGGCTTGGGTCCGGCGCGAACTCACCTTGATATAGCACCATCGGGATGGACACGATGGCCCTCTCCCTCGCATCATATCCGCCATACAGGATCTCCAACACCGGATAAGCCACCACTAGACCCTTGGCCGCAGCGCAGAAACAAATGGCTGTAGTCGTCTTCTTGTCGAATGTGAGCCGCTTGATCACGGCCGAGATCTTCGGCCGAGACGACTTGCGGAGGAAGGGAGGACGGGCGACGAAGATGCACATGGCGGTGAAGAAGAGGTAGAGGACGAGGTTTAGTACGACAGTCATGGCAATTGATGCGCCGGACACCGTCGAGAATGCGTCGGTCGCAAACTGATTGGAGAAGGCAGCCCTGGGATGAGCAGTGCGAAGGGTCACGGCGGTAGCGGGCAGGAGAGGGTGACAGGGTTTGAAGGGTATCTTGGTGAAGGGGCACGCACCAGATAACCAGCAGCAGGATGAAGGAAGCGATCTTGGCGAGGTGGAACTTCGCGGCGAACCATTTCGTCCTTTCGAGGAAGAAGCTGAATGTAAGCTGAGCGGTGTCAGTGACAAAGTACGCACTACCTGACGACCTGACCGACGACCTGAAGATCAACAACAGCCTACAGAGATGCGGTCATCCCCCGACAGAGCTCACCAGGGGAAGGAACAGCGCCAAGCCCATCTTCATCCCCAACTGCCGGTAGATCTCCTTCAGGCTCTCCGACCTTCCGCCTGAGCCCCCGCTGCCGGAAGCTACTGGTCGTCCGAACGACCACGTGTCGGCAAGCAAGAACATCTCGAGGAGCAGCGGTGAGAAGAAGATGCCCAAGATTTGACCTGTCATTTAGCCCATCCTCGCGGCTAGCCATCACTGAAGCCGACCCACCGACGCAAACTTCCGCCGTGGCCGCCTCGACATTCCCCTTCGCCGTCCTCGTCATAGCGATATTACTAGCCACCGTCGTAGGCATCACTCCAGCCACCATATACCCGATCAGAATGAACCTGTCGATGGGCGTGTTTTGGACCGAGCGAATGATGGTGATGATCACAAACACCACGGTCGGGAACACGATGAGAGAGATGATTTGCGTCAAGAAGTGCAGGTAAAAGTTGGACAGATTCGAGAGCAGTGCCGGGGTCGAGAGGGTCAAGCCGGTGATCAAGAAGATGATGGCGAGGCCGACCCAAGATACCGTGATTTCTGCGCGGATGTGCCCGCCCGTCTTGGCGACGCTCGGAGCCTGCGATGCGATAATGATGAACACGAAGATGCCGATGAGGAACCAGTTGTCGAGCGCGAGCTGGAAGAGGGATTTGGGGTGGTACCATGGCCGCTTGCGAGGCGTTATAGGCCCATCTTTGGTGGGTACGGGCGCGTCATGCGTGTTGGCGATGACATTGTTCGAGTCGGGTATCGTGTCTTTCGCTTCCGAGGATGCTCGGTGTAGATCATCGACGGTCGTGGTCGTCTCCGTCCTTTCCGAGGCGGCCGCGGCAGCTAAAGTCATCTTGACAGTCTATACAATGGAATCTCTATGCACAAATAATGAGAGTCACAACGAAGAGCCAAGCATGAGAGAGTACATCAGCGAAAAAGCATGTCAAATAGACTCGAGCTTGCATGACCCCCTTGCCAAGCCAAAACAACCCGATTGCACCATCGGCCCGAGTGGTGCCCCCAACTACGCAAATTCCGGAGGAACCCACAGGACTTGCATCGCCAATCCTCACGCATGCAGGGTCATTCATTATGCTAGTATGATACAAGATCGTCCTTGTTCGCGAGACCCCTCAAACAAGTTGTTTTACGTCTATGCAAGTCTACTCTTTCGCTGGAACCGCGGGCTCGATTTCCTTCTTCTCCTCCCCGGTCCCCATTTGATCTTTTTCAGGAAGCGGCGGACGCGGTTCCTCCTTCTCGTCTACCGAGCTCGGCGCCGAGGCCATATGCTCGGCCGCAGAGGGGGCAGGCTCTGTTGTTTCCCCGCTAGACGCTTCGGGAGCGCCGAGCTGTCCCGGTGTGTCCCCGATAGGCCTTTGCGCGTTCTCTTCATCGATGCCCTGGTCGGTCGTGGCTTCGGTGATGGTCTCGTGGCCATTTGCACCTTCAACACCTTTCTCGTCAGCAGTTTCCCGCTCCGTCAACTCCGCCGCGTCCTGCGGCTCCTCCACGATCAGTCCGTCTTCGTCATCTCCGCTCTTGCGCGGTGTGTCGAGCTCGGAATCTGCCTTGAGACCCTCTTTCGTAGGCGTCGAGGGCGCACTTCCGGAGCCGACGCGATTGAGCATGCCCCGCATGGCCTGGCCGATGGGACGTCGAGGAGTTGGCTTCTCCCGGACGAGCGTTTCAAGCGATGCGACTGAGCTGCCGGATTCGGATAGAGGGGCCAAGCGAGAGCTGATCAGGGCGACGTCTTGCATCATCCGCTTCTTTCCGTCGTCGGACTTGAGCTCGATTTTCGCGTACTCCTCGCTTAGCCGATGCACGATAGCGGCAAGTACCTCGGACAAAACGCTCTGACATGAGCAGTGGAGGTGACCGAGCACGCATTGGACATACCTCGACGGTGGTCGGGGCAAGGTATTTCGACAAGACCTTGTGCAGAGTGGCCGTTTCCTTGACCAGCATTTCGGCGTATGGCCGGGCACCGTCCTTGTCAGGAGTCGCGTCCCAATCTATCTCCTGTTTATGAGCAGGATCCTTCCCACAGGATTGTGCACGAACCCTCAACGACCCTACATGCACAGCCAGGCGATCCGACATGATAGCGACCAGCTTCGCGTGAATCTCATTCTGGTGCTCTTGGTAGTCCTGATGTCAGTCATGTATGCGAGCAGCACTGCTCACCCTTTTTAGCTTGTCAAACTCGGTCAACATGACAGCCTGTTTCGGGTTGAGATGCCGCCGGATGAACTCCCGAATGTACGGAATGAGTGCCACGATGACCGACAGCGATTGTGATGCAAGAGCTAGTGTGAGCAAATGACGCGGGCACGGCTCACCAAGATGTTTCGCCGTGATGTTCTTGAGCCCAGCCGACCGCATGGCCCCTGCTCCGAGCACGACCTGGCAGGTTCTGGAGTTGAAAGACTGGGATAAGTTCAGCCAAATTCGTGGGACACACCTTCAAGAACTCGATGATGCGGGACATCACGTCCGTCACAACGAGCTCGAGGTTGATGACAATCTTGAGATAGTCCCCGAGCAGGACCAAACTGTCCGCCGTGGCTTTCACTACAAAGAACGACTTGTCCTCCACGTTAAGCACCTTCGTTACGCCGTTCGCTGATCCGCCTTCCTCTCTTGCGGGTGCGGGAACGGCACATTCCGCCGGATCTGCCACCGCTGCCTCGATGATGAGACCGACAGTGTGCTGCGTCACCGACGACACGTCGACCTGGGTCCACTGTTCCTCCTGCACCAAACTGGCCGACCGAGTGAGGCGAGCGGAATGGTACTGGACCAGGAAAGCTCGCGCCTGCGGTCAACTCAAGTCTGCACAATGCAAACAAACCTGAGAAGCAGTTGCCCCGCGCAGATGGACGATCATGCGCTTTGCCAGCATCTCCGTTGCGATCACGAAACTCCAGTTCTCCTTAAACAATTCCACGAATTCTTCGAGAGGGAGTTGGGCGTGTTGCTCCGAGCGTACGCCCAGGATCTTCGATGCACGGTTGTTGGCCAGCTCGCAGGCAGATGCGATGACATCGCTGAGATCGGGAGGAGATTCCAGAGGCTTGGAAGGGGTTTCGCCTTGCTGCAAGGCAAGGACAGGGATGTCACTTATTGTCAGCTGAAGAAACTGCTGAGAAGAGCGAGCTCACGTTGATTCTGCAAGAATGCGTTGCAGCTGATCACCGATCTGCTGCGCCATTCTTAAGCGCGACAGCATCGTCCGAAACATTTGCGTTGACAGCAGGAGATATGTTGAGTGGTCCATTGCCTTCAGTGACTCCGCCAGGCTCGCCCTGCTTTTAGCGAGTTGCCGCGTCAATGTTGACTTACCCTCTCGCTTCTGGTGGTCGGCCTTCCTCATCTCCATCCTCTTCTGCGTGGTTCACCGGAAGATGCTGCGAGTGAGCGGCTGTCCTGTAGATCGAAACATACCTTTCGCGATCCCTCCCGTATCGTCGTGGTGATAACTTCTCGCCAAATCTCCTCGATGCCGTCCGCTTTTCCGCATCGTAAAAGGCCGCGCAACATGGGCTGCGCCGAATGCTGGAACAACTCCTCGTCAAAATCGGCATCGCCGCTCTTTGCTAAAACGGAAGCGAGAAGCGAACCGAGTGCCGTCTGCAGCTGGCTCGCTATCGAGGCAGCGAGGCGCGTGACCGAATCGGGCAGTGTAGACAGTGCCGGTAAGGTCGCCAGGGGCAGCTGCAGATCGTCGCCTTCGTTGCGATGCCGATCCCACCACTGAACAACATCGCTCAAACAGCTCAACCCTCCAGCCCAGTCACCTGCTTCCACCATACCCTTGGCTACCTTGACCAATTCCTCCAGCTCGGCAATGACCCGTTCATTCCGCTCCGTTACCCGCAGGACCCGCAAGCGCTCCTGAGCGTCGATGATTTCCAAGCCTTTCTGCGCCTGCTTGCTGCCGATATCCTTGAGCGATGCTTGTAGGTCGGTGATCCGCGTGAGACAGGACGACGATTCTGAATGCAGGTCCTGCAAGTTCGAGAGGGCAGAAAAGAACGATGACGAGCGAAGGGTGATCTCGTGTATGAGGTGTCGCTCAAGCGTGTCGAGATGAGAGGAGAGCCGGTCCTCTGTGTCGAGCTGGTCAGGGTTTACCAGGGTAGACCAAATGGATGGGTTGGCGATGTCGAAAGAAGGGTCGAAGAAAAGATCCGGAACTGACTCCAAGGGTGGGAGATTGGCATTCGTTTTGAACTGATCGGATTGCTCGAGCGACTCGGGTCGTACGGACTGGGCAGCGATGAATGTGTCGTATAACGGGGTGATAGTCTGAAGGTAGGAATCGTAATGCGACGCAGGAGCAAGGCGCGGGAGAGTGACGGGAGCTTGTACGAGTGGTGGAAGCGGTTTGCGCGACGACCTCAGCGGGTTCGCCTTCTTGGTGGGGTGATTGAGCACCGTCGATATCGCTGAAAATGAGCTTGACGCGGAGTCTAGCTACGCACCGTTGAAGCCGCGCTTCTCGACACCGTCTCCAGCCCTCGCATTCACATCTAGCTTCCATGACACCAGGTTAAGCGCCCCCGAGTCGATCTTGCTTGGCTCCCATGAATAGTCGGCCGAGGTCTCCAAGAGGGAAGGGGCGGTTCCGTCGAGCTCGGACAGGAAGGATTCGGATGGGGGAGGGGGAGAGGATGGTG
>JAHXHD010001253.1:0-10356 GCA_019857685.1 Papiliotrema terrestris | reverse complement strand
CCCCTGCCCCTACCCCTCCATCTCCGTACACAAGCCGCACGACTCCGGGTCCGCATACGCCACTCAGGACCGGAGAGCTGGACGCTATCACCCGACGCCTCCGGCAGATGAACATGGACGAGCATCGCCGGCGACGACAAGAGTACGCCATGTTGACCGAGCAGGAGGTGGCCAGGAGGAGGAAAACTAGGTCGAGCCGTGCACAGGTGCCTACCCCATCTGGCTGTCGATCACCGGTGTCCGAGCTGCTGAGCTGACGCGAACAACGTCACGAGCGAAAAGGGGATCACGATCTCGGGGACTTTTGCGAACGGGTCCGCCACATCGATCCAGAGACCCAAGCCCGGAAGTGTGCTGCCTTGCGGTGCACGAAGAAGTTGGTGAGCGATGGTCGTCCATAGCCGACAATCGCGACAGCGACCGACGGCGCTGATGTCATTTTGACCAGGGTCTCACACCCGAGGATCACTTCGTGCAGCACAACCCTGAGCCAGAAACGATTTGGACTCCGACCGAGGTGGTCCTACAAGGCTTTGACGACCACGGCGACGGCGAGGAGTACGATGACGACGCCGACGCCGAGCAACGTCGCGACACCGACGACAACGACCTTGGGGACGGCAATGTCGAGGTCCTCGGCGTGACGTGCCCAACGACTTACCACAATCCCTGCATTGACCTCATCGCGAACATGCTGGCAGAACAGCGGGCGATGAAGGGAGTTGCGGCGTGATCGGGACGTGTCGACCTACAAAGAGGTCAACGTATCTCAACGAATGAGTCGGGACGCCTCGAGCTCTGACTCTGTGCGTTGTGTGCAGCTGACCATGCGGAGCGTAAGCTATGACGATAAGCAATGAACGAATACGACAAGGTGCATCATCCACGCCAATGTATCGCTAGTGATAGGGTGAATCAGGGGAACGTGTCCCTCGGGCGAAAGAGCGATGACGAGGGCGAATTGTTGGGCCGAGGTCGATGTTTACCGTGTCTCATAACAGGCGCATCTTTTCTGTGGTGTTTTTTCTGTACTTTGAGTATCATCGTCCCGTGTCCATGCAAGAGGAAGATCGTCGAGACAGGCAGGTGCACCTCATACTCCTCATCCATGGCCTGTACGGCTCTCCCGCAAACCTCGCGGTCGTCAAGGAAGAGGTGATCCGAGCCGCGCGGTCCGGCTCGAGCTCAACAAATTCCGGTCCGTCCGGCGATGACGAAGATGGTCACGGTCCCGACCAGTCCGACGTGGTCGTCCTCGTCGCAACGTCGTTCAAAGGCTCGCATACATGGGACGGCATCGACGTTAATGCCCATCGCGCGAGCATCGAGATCGACCAGGAGATCGAGCGGTTGCGAGCGCAAGGGCGGTGTGTAGATCGCTTGAGCATCATGGGGTACTCGCTGGGCGGTCGTGAGTTGCACATACGGTGTAGCGCCCCTTCCATCGGAGACCGAGCTGAAGCATAGTGGTTGGACGGTACCTTGCCGGGCTCCTATCGGCCCGAACAGGCTTCTTCGACAAGATCCGACCCGTCTCATTCTCGACTGCAGCGACGCCCCACCTCGGTGTGCTCAAGTACGGGAGCACGCTCAACACGGTGGTTCATACCGTTGGGCGGCGTTTGTTCTCGAGGTCCGGTCAGCAGTTGTACTGCTTGGACAAAGACGAGGCATGGGGAGGGAGGGCGTTGCTGCAGGTCATGGCCGATCCTGGTTGGTTTCATCGCTTGTGTGAGGTGATCCGAGCTGATGGCCAGAATGTGTCTTCCTACAGGCTTTGACTCGCTTTGAGCACGTCGTGATCGTTGCGAATGGGTACGCCGAGGTTGATCGGCTACTCCTGCGGCCACCCAGACCTGACAAGCAGATGCCATGACCTAACGGTCCCGTACCCCACCGCTACCTTCTCGCTATCCGACCCGTTCGAGGGCTACGATGCCGCCGGGATGCACATCGACGCAGACGAGAACAACATCCTGCGCTCATGGCACCAGCCAGATGAGACTGGCGAGGTGACGCAAACCAGGCGGAAAGATATGCCTCCCAGACCGCTGTTCCCTCCGATCCTGTACCTGCGGTGGCCGTTCACCTATGTAAGTACTCGTACACGGTTCGGCCTGTACTTCGACACTGACACCCAGCTCCTCATCTTCCTCATCCCCGTCATCCTCCCCCTCTGGCTCTGCTTCGTCTTCAGCATCATGACGCTCCACACCTTCCAGTCCCGCCGGCGGCACCGACAACATACCCTCTCCCGCCCCACCTCCCCCGACTCATCTACCACACCGCTTCTCGGGGCCGCTCCTGCCGCTCGTTTGCGTACAGACGCCATTCGCCTGCAGACCTCGACCACTTCCCTGGTCACGACGAGCAGCTCGGGGGCAAGCACGCCTACGCCAAAGTCCGCCTCCGGCTCATCTTCACCGATCATGGTCGACACGGACACGGTGGACGACGTCCCGCCGCGAAAAGGGCAGGTTGCATTACTCTTGACACCGGCGCAGAAGGTCATGGCGCGGGCCCTGCAAACGCATTTGCAGCATGCAGAGCGCATCATCGGCTGGTTCCCGTGGGCCTATAATGCGCATGCGGTGCTTATTGCGAGGGACGTTCGGCGGTTCAAGAAGCACGAGGAGGGGAGGGGGATCGTGAGGGAGTGGGCCGTCCGGGTGGTAGATGCTGGGCGGCGGTAGACGATACACGTCGGCTGTCGTCCTCGATCTGAGGTAGGGCATAAGAAGCCACGGACAAGGAGGACAAGTTGTACATTGAAGTTGATGATGCCGCCCATGCATGGGCGAGATATCAGTGATAGCCGCAAAATCTCTGTCGATTGCGAGAGCTCTTCCGCCCCTATGTCCATCTTATCCTCTGCAGGATACCATCCACATCGTCCGCCATCAAGCCTGCTATGTCCCGCCCCAGCGAGACAGTCACACAGTCCTTGATCAACCCATCCACCTCATCCTCCTCCGCCTTCTCCTCGTCGTCCACGTATGCCGCGCTCTTCGCCTGCGTCATGACATGTCCCACCAGGTTAACGAATCTCCAGCTCGTCCGCTCCACCTTCTCCCGCTCAATCCGCTGCAACGCGCCCTCGGCATCCACCTCATCGCCTTGTCCCGCATTACTGCCCGACCTCTTCGCAAGACGACCCGATCTGCCCTCGCCCGACCGGCAGCTGCTGCCCGACCGCGTGGCTTCCATTGCCCTTGACACGGCCCTAGACGTGGGCGCCGACCTCGAAGTCCGCGACCTAGATCTCGATCGCTCCCGGTTGCTCGCTGCCGCATAGACGTTTTTCACCGCTGTGAGGCACTGCCATCCCCTATAGCTCCAATGCGGGCCGGCCATACCCCTCGCAGCAGCGCCCTCCGCCTCCTCGATCCCGCCAGAGCTTTGTCGGATATGGGGGGCGAAGTGATACACGTTTTCGACGCCGACGAGCGAGGGTAACACCTGGTGTACCGGCCCAAAGACCTCGAGCCTGGTGATGGAGTCCCATCCGGATATGTGGAGCTGGTTCAAACGGGAGACGAAGTTGTATGCCCCGGTGGATGTCGCTGCGGCATGGGACTCCCATCGCGCCGAGGGGAGGACACGGAAGCGGATGGAGAGGACGCTCGGGCGGGAGATGAGCGTAAGTGCTTCGAGGAAGGGAGGGGAGTGAGGAACGTCGTATGACGCGGGCTGGTATGTGCGTATGGCGTCGACTGCGGGCGGTTCGAGTGTGATGTGGCGCAGGCGCGGGAAGAGCAGCTGGGTTGGGGGCACGTCTTGCTGTGGCCCGGCCGGCCGCATCGCGAGCAGAGTCAGGTGTTGCGCGGTGGCTCGGAAATCCCCAGAGATCGACTCGTCCGGGAAACACCGGATCGACAAGGAGCGGACGAAGCCCATCGCCCAGAGCCGCCGGGCGGGGGAAGAGGGGTGAAAGAACGCCCCGTCTTCTAGCGCCTGCTCGACCGCGTTTGACACATCACGCGTCGGTGTGAGGCCCTTGAAGTCAATGAGGGTCTCGGACCGCCGGCCGTTGATGAGCAGATGGGCGTACAGCATCGGCGTGAGCAGCTCGTACGTCGCTTTGCTGCTCGACAGCAGTGCCGCGAGCGTACGACTTGCGCCGTCGTCGGCGAGGTACTGCGCGACGCGTCGGACGATATCGAGGGGAGCCGGGTCGCGCTGGACGGCAGTATCTGCCGGCAGGGTCGAGCTCGTCATCGCGGTGGGAGGTGTCATTGGCGCTATGGCCGGTGCGGGCGAGAACAGCTTGGGGTCGAGGTACATTGCGCGGCGAGCTGTGTCCGGTGAAGAAGAAGGAAGGGCACGAGACGAAGAAAGCACACAACACGTCCTTTGGAATATCTTCTACGTGTCGGGCTAGTCTGCTCGGGTGCATGGCACGACCGACGCCATTGCAGGAGAAAAGTGAGCATGTCATCGGCCGACAGGATTCGCGACGACTCGCCCTGCGTGGGCGTAATCGGCTTATCTGATATGGGCCGTCTGGTCCCGCCTTTCCTGAACGCGTCCACGCCCTGGCATTCGTACGATCAGGCGCAGGCCAGCGAGCGATGACTCGGGCTCCTCGGTGCCAGAGGGGACCCGATCCGCTAGCACATGTCCAATAACTGCATATCTCGTGATATATGTTCATCTATGATACAGTGTACGAAAGCCCAAATCCAAATCCAAATCCGGTCCGATCCGATCCTGTGATGCGTGAGTGGTGTGTACGTTTCTATTATGCTTGAGCTTCATCCTGCTTCTTCTGCTCTGCCGGCTCGCCCGTCTGGACCTCTTCCACCTTCTGGGCCGTCGCGTCCGCCTCGGGATCCTGCGGTGCCAATCGGCGTTGTAGGATCTCCCTGCTTCCGGGCTCGTTCGGGTCATACTCCATCTTCGCGTCCTCTGCAAGCCACCGCGGCTTGAACAGCGGCGCGTAATGTTCGTTTGATTTGCCCAGCGCCGAGGCCGACAGAGCCGCCGCTTCCTTGGCTTGCTGGTCCCGGATCTGGAATCAGCACCGCGACCTCTCTGCGTAGACCACCGGTATACTCACAACCGCATCATCGAGGACTGCTCGGGCTCGAAGGAACACCGCGACCGGGTACCGCCTCATCTCCATCCTGGCAACGACCTCCTGCGCCTTCTCCTTCGATCCATTCTCAACCTCCGCACGGATCATCGCCTCGTATGTCGACGGCTCGCGGTAAACGATGTCGGTGTGCGGCGAGATCGTGCTGGGCTTGACGTGCCCACTCGAGGTGAGGAGTTGAGGGTGGTTGTTTGGCGCAGCGACACCTTCGACGCTGTCACCCATACTCTCGAAGATCTCCCGTGCGCGGTCGATCATCCCCGTGCGCGCATAACCGCGAATGAGCACGTTGTACACGTACGCGGTGGACCTTGCGCCAGTCTGGACCATCCGCGCCCGCATCTGCTCCATCTGCTCAACTGTTCCTCGTTCAGCCAGGACCGCCAGAATGGCCTCCCACACGACCGGTTCCGAAGCAAGGTTGATATGGGCGTAAGGATGTTGGCTCGAGTTCTCGAAAGCCTCGAGCGCCGCTTCGACGTTGTGGCCGGACAGGCCGTAGGCGCCGATGAGCGAGGCCCAGTGCGTCCCTTGAACGCGGACGTTAGGGTCACGAACCACATCGTCGAACACGCGTTGGACATCCTCGATGCTGGCTGGTGCGAGGGTCCCGTATGCGTCGAGCAGGACCTTGTACGTGTGCGCCGTGGGTCGAAGCCGGTTGTCGAGGAGGATGCGGAAGTAGTGCAGAACCTTTTCGCGGTTCGGCTGCGTGGAGACGTGGAACTGCATCATCGTGCTGCAAAGTCAGTACCAGCACAACGTGATGAATGAGGATCTGGACTTACTTGATGGGCGGGACTCCCAGTCGGAAACCCCGTTGGGACATCATTTCGTTGAAGAGGGTCTCAGCGCTCTCCCCATCACCAACACGGGTACACGCGTTCTGACGTCAGCTCAAATGCACCTCTGGATCCAGCCAAGCCAATGCGATACTCACGATGACAGCGCCATACGTCACGCTCGACGGTCGGATCCCCTGCAACTTCATCGCCTTGAATAGTTCCAGCGCCTCGTCCGCCTTCCTCGCGCGACTCAGCTTGGAGATAATCGTGTTGTACAAGAACAAATTCGGTGTGACACCCATCGCCCTCGCCTCGTCAAACATAGCCCGCGCCACATGCGTCTCGTCCGTCGTGTCCTTCGCGCTCGCAATCATCGTCGCATACGAGTCCGCGCTGGGCCTCTGACCGGCCTCCAGCAGGCGCGCACGGCACGTGCCCGCCTCCTCGAGGTGACCCAAGTGACACGCGGCGATGAGCATCCTGTTCTCGACGTCCGCCCACTCTGCGAGGCGCTCATGCGGCGCAATGAGCGTGTGGATGACGTGCTGGGCCAGGGCATACACCTCGCGGACCTTGTCCTCCTCGTTCGTGCGCGAAAGGTTGTCGAGCAGTCGGCCGAGCATCTCTGGCGGGGCGACCTCGCCCGTCGTGGCCATTCGCTTCTTGAGTAGGGCGTACGCCTCGAGGGCAGTCAACTGCGCATTGCGGTACGTGTGTCGGTTGATATCGTTTCCAAGGCCGACGGACAGCTTCAGACCCGAGCCGAATTGGGCCGAGAAGTCGACGCCGCTTGCCGGGGTCTCGGCGGACGCAAGGGACGCGCCCGCCTCGCTGGTGGTCTCGCCCTGCGACAGCTCGGGAGTGGCGGGCGCAGGCGGTACGACGGGCGCCGTCTTCGGCAATGTCGTCCAAGATGAGGCCATAAACTCGCCAAGGATGGGCAGCACCAGTTCCTTGGCCCGTTCCTCGCCGACGCGGTACGCCAGTTTCTGCACAAAATGCCGCATGGCCAAGGTATCAGCCAATTTGAGAATGAAGTCGGGTGACTGTTTCGCCATGCTCGCCATGTCGTTCGCGACGAGCACGAACACATCGTCCAGTTCGCCATCTTCTGCCTGATACTCGCTCATCAGGCGGAGGAGCAGCTGTAGATTGAGATGCGATACCCCAGGGTCTTGCGTGGTCGCCGACGTTGCTGTTGATGTCGAAGACGCGGCTGAAGTGCCATGTTCGCCCTCGCCCTCGCCCTCGCCCTCGAGCACAGTCGCCTTCGCATCCTCCGCCTCCTCGACGCGGCTTTCCTTCGCCGCCTTCTGATCCTGCCACGAGAGGACTCTGACACGGTGATCAAAGTACTTGCGCGCCATGGCGATCGCAAGCGTATCGTCCTGCGGAAGGTCCATCAACTTCTGCACATCGTTCACCAACCTAGCGGCCGCGACGAAGTCGATCGGCCACTCGCACAGGACGTCTCGGGCCCACGCGAAAAGCTCCGCCTTGGCATCCTCCGAGTTCCTCCCAACGGGGCTGTGGAAATGCTTGAACGCATGCAGGATGCGCGGGAAGTTCGCCCAGTCCCGGTTGAGTGCAATCACCTCGGCGTGCGCGCGGATGATGGCCATGTCGATCAACATCGCCTTGGACTGGGTCCATTGCCTCAGGATCCAGAGAGCCCGACTCGCTGCGGTGGGGTCGGTGCGTGCTTTATCGAGACAGTAGGCGTACAGATCCTGGAAAGTGCCGAGATCGATCATGGCGGCTTGGCGGAATTTCTCGGTGCAGCACCGATCGCGGATGATGTCGAGCTGGTCGCCGCTGATCAGGGTCCGCAGGATCTGGCGGTACACTGACGGCTCGGCCATGTGCCCGTGTTTGAAGACGGCGTCGTTGAGGTACTTCATGCCTTTGTGCGGGTCGGTCTTTGTGAGCTGCAGACCGAATTCGACGTCGCATGCAACAGACGGATTCGGCGGCGAGGCGATCGTTCGTTCTTTGTGCCTCCTCGATCCGTCGACCTTGCTCCAGATCTGCAGAGCTTTGTCAACGTCGCCGACGTACAAGAACGCCTTGGCCGCGCGCATCCACGTCCGCCGTTGTACATCCTCGAGCCGCTTCATCCGCGTCGTCTCGTCCTGGACGTCCGAGGACAGCCAGTCTCGCGCTGACCGGCTCTCAGCGGTCTTCCACTCGTCGTAAAACGCCTCCCATTCCTTCTCCAAAGCCGCCCGATCGCCGCGCTTCCCCAGCAATTCGAGCTGGTATCCCTTCCAACTCTTCCAGCCCGGCACCTGCGACGCCACGCCCGCCTCGTACACCTCCATTGCGGCGGCAAAGTCGAGTTCAGAGTTCTCCCGCTTGACAGCCACTTCCAAAATCGCCTTCATCGGAGCAGCGAGACCCTCCGTCGAGCGATGTAATGTCGAGGCGCGGAACATCCGGATGGCAGATTCGAAGTTCCCCTCCTGCTTGTATCCCTCGTGAATGGCATCTCGCTCCGCCTCGATCGCAAGGTCGTACTCTCGGCCAAAGATCTCGGCGCGGTATCGCTGCCACTTCTTCTTCTCCTCGTATTCCGTCACCGAGGCCCAGACGTCCTCTTCCCGTGCAGTCAGGCACCGTATGATCGCCGAATATGTCCGCAGGTTCGGCAGGCAGTCATTTGCAAGCATTTCGTTGTAGATTTCCAGGAAGGGCTGGATTGACTGTCCGGAACGGCGCACGCGCAAGAGCGCGTCCAGGCAGAGGTTGTACGATGCAGTCGAGTATCCTAGGGGCGCCTCGACTCCCATCTTGAGCGACTGCACCTGTAATTCCGAGCTGTTAGCGCGCGGTATTCGGTAAAGACGGACGAGGCCGTAGATGAACTGGTGGTCCGTTGTTTGCTTGAATGCACTGAAGAGGGTGTTGTAGAACGCCCTGTCCGTCTCGTCCACCTCTGCTGATGATACATCCTGGCTCGCCTTGGACGCCGCCTGGTGGATTTGCGTGCCGATATCGACGGGCGTTTGTTGTATGGTGGCGGTGCTGTTCCGCCTGACGAGCATGCGTGGGGAAGAAGCCGCTGGTCGACCTGGTAGATCCACGCCTGCGAGGTCCATGAGCACACGGTTGGGTTGGCCCAGCACCCGAATCGATGGCGGTGCATGATCCCGGCTCAACACAGACACCTCCTCGTTCACATCCATGTCCTGCAGAGCGATCGTGCTGGATCGAGTGGACATGGCCCGTATCGATGGGCGACGCGACCGCGGGATGCCCACCCTCCAGACCTCTACCGAGCTCTGCGAGCGCGAAACCGAGCCGATGTAGGGTGTCGGTGAGCGCGAAGGGCTCGCACCAACTTGCGAGGGGTAGGGTATCGATCCTCGTGCACCATCCTCCAGTGACCGCACCTCAGTACGCGGCGACGGCTCGATCTCGACAACGCCCACACGCCTGCTCCCTGCCCTGGCTTCGATCTGCCGGTGAACGGTTCGGCCCACACTCTCCGCCGTCTCCACATCCACCACCTCGGTCTTCCTGCCGAGTCGGTGTTCCGCCAATAATGAATTGCGCCTCTTGCGCTTCTCCTCTGCATTGTAGCTCATCGCAACGGACGGGTCGAGCGCTGCGGAATGTTGAAGAGCCATGAATGCCCGGGCGTGGCCCTGCCATCAGCTACCGCTCTGGCTTGCAGAGCTTGCGACTCACAGTGTATCCCCCACCCGATCCCGCACCCCATCCTTGCCTGCTTGAACCGGATGCTGCGCCATTCTCAACGCCTGCCGTGGGTGCTTGCCCGGTCTGGACGATCGCGAGTTTCGGATTTCGAGGAAGATGGTGGAGGAGCGATGGGTTGGAGGTGAAGAAGTCGGTGGTCGGTCGGGCCGTCGTTGGACCACCAAACGCCCGGTAGACGGCTCCGCTGCGGGTTAGTTTTGCCATTGCGGTATCAAGGACCATTGCTACGTACATTGGTTTAATGACCATGGTGCCGGATCGTTATTGTTTTCAAGTTGTAGACGGGGTTTATAGGTGATTCGTTGTCGGTCTAGCTATGCATCGTAAAACGTGCCGAGTCGACACCGCGGATGCGAACGAACCGTTGATCGAAGAGGAAGTCTGAGATGGAAAGTGAATGTCACGGGTGAGTCGTCGTCGATAGGTATACTGTTGAGCGGGATGGATGCCGACGGAGGAGACGCTGAGTCGACTTGGCGGCCGTCGGCTCGGCGGCGGCGGCGGCGGCGAAAAAGTTCGAGCAATTACTAAACGGCTGTTCCTGGCCACCCGCGATGCCCACTTTTGCCCGTCCGACTTGTCCCGTATCACCGATGCAGCGTACAACTCTCAAGTGACTCGTGCATCCCGTGGCGCGTTGACTCGTGCTCGGGATACACTCGACTTCACCCACGGGAAGTCTCCGCTCTCAGGCGGATGGACCCCGCGATGCATGACCCAGGAGGCGTTTCTAGATGGTTCGAGCGAGATCTACAC
>JAHXHD010001252.1:0-20505 GCA_019857685.1 Papiliotrema terrestris | reverse complement strand
GGGCGGAGGTCGGGGTTGGGACGGAGGGCATGGGCGGGAGCATGGCAGAGATCTCGGCGCTCTTGATCCGGTCGACGAGCACCGCTCTGGGGTGAGTCGATTGCACGGAAGGGATGGCCTCGACCTACTTGGTGCCCGCTTGCGAGAGGCCCCGCTTCTTCAGCTCGCTCTTGAGCGTCACGACCGTCTCCTTGCCCCAATTGCGCTGACTGCTGAGGAGGGTGGCGGACGCAAGACCGGCCGTCTGGGTATGGGCGACGGGCGCGGCATGCGCATGGGCGATGGCGGTGGATCGAAGCGATCCTGACGATTTTGACGCCCGCAGGACGCCGGAAGACAGTTTACGTCGGATCATGGTGGAGTGGTGCAGAGAGCGCAGGGTGGTGATGGATGACCTTGTTGATCTTTGTAGGTGGATCATGTGCGGTGCCATGCTAAGAGGTGGCTGTGGAGTTGTTTTGGAATGCGAGGGAGCGGATTATGGTCGGTACCAACCCATGGGACGGTGTCATCGAGTGACGCTCTCGGAGCTGGACGGGGGGAACCAGCGGGGGTGGGACGGAGATACTGCCCATCTCCGCTAGAGGTTCCGGCTATGATCGCCCTCGGGTTCTGAAACCGCCCGTCGAGCAAAGAACAGCGTTCGACCAGTCCAGCTCAGAGGCGAGAGCCAGACCAACGCAGGAGGGACTGTCGCAGGATGACGGAACGCCAAGGCTTTGCGTCGGTGCTTCTGCACCGCGCGCATGCCATCCTCACCACCATCCTCCTCTACATCCTCTCTCTCGGGCCCATGCCCCGGCATGTCGGCTTCGTCATGGACGGAAACAGGAGGTACGCCAGGACAAAGGGGATGAAGGTGTCGCAGGGGCATACTGATGGCTTCCACTCCTTGAGACGGGTGAGTCGAGGGAGAGTGTCCACTACGGTATAGCCGGGACATGTCACGCCTGATCACTTGGCTCACCGGCAGATCCTCGAAGTCTGCCTGAAACTGCGCATACGAGCGGTGTCGATATACGCCTTTGCCATCGACAATTTTTCGCGCGACGAGAAAGAGGTCGAGGCGCTGATGACCCTTGCCCGGACGAGGCTGCTGGAGCTGTGTCAGCACGGGTGAGGAGACCACCGACGACAGCTGTGGCCAAACTGACCAAAGGGACCTACTGCAGGAGTACGGTGTGAGAGTGCGATTCATTGGCCGGACAGAGATGCTCCCCGAGCATGTGCGAAAGGCCATTGCTGAGATGGAGGAGATGACTGCGGAGAACAAGGGGTGGGTTCCAGACATGGCATCGCTCATGTCAGGGGTGTTCTCAACGTTTGTTGCCCTTACTCTTCTCGCGACGAGGTCGTACACGCCGTGAAGCGCACAATGGAGGATCACGCGGCTTCGAGGTGGGCCATTGAGACACGGACTGCGCTTACTCGCAGTACATCATCATCACAGGCCATATTCGACCAGCTCGAGACTTGCTCGTCGGCACGAGATGTGTCCACCGCAAGCTGCCCTCAGTCGGGCAAGCTCGACATATTGGTCCGGACATCCAACGTCAAGCGGCTGAGCGACTTTATGATGTGGCAGGTGGGTGCGCAGGAAAGGGCATAGCTCACCGCAGTCCAACGACGACACCCAGCTCCACTTTGTCAAGACATACTGGCCCGAGTTTGGCCTGACCGACATGCTGCCAATACTGTTAGGTTGGCAACAAAAAGCGTGGCTCAAGTATGTAGGCTGGTAGAGCGGTGTATGCATGTGCAAGGTATATATATATCGTGTACTTTGTCTCAATCACATCGCCCATCCTCTGGGCCGTCCTTCCATCTCCGGTTCAGACTCGTCCAGTCGCATTCGAATCTCTCCTTTCCCAGCTTCTCGTTGACCTCATTGTGCCGCTCGCACAGCCAGCGACTGAGCGCCTCCCTTCCGCTCACGTCGGGCGGGTTCTCCTTGACCTTTTCCTGGAAGTCGTCCGCGCAGGGCACGCAGGGATACAGCAGCGATAGTGACGACAGCAGGCTGAGCATGTTGCGCTGAGCGGCCGGTGGGGCGGAGACGGGGTAGTAAGCCGCTGTCGTGTGCAGGAATGTCCAAGTCGACCGGCCCAGCAGAGCCGTATCGGCGGGGCAGTCTTTCCGGTCGAGCGTCTGAGGCGAGGATGTAGAGTAGTCGGTCGTATCGCGAGACGCCGCCGCTCCACCCATCATCGCTGCAAAGCCGGCCATCCCCCCCGCGGCAGCTGATGTAGAGCCGGAGCCATTCGCAGCTGGCCGCTTCTTCGTCTTGAGCTTGGCCCAGTCTTGCCACGAGTTGCAGACTTTGCAGACTTTGCCTTCGGCGTCGAGGATGAGTCCGGGCGGGAGGTGCGGGTGCGTCTCTTTGGTCGTCCGCAGGGGTTCGCTCGTGGGAGCCATTCTACGCGCGGACAAGGACGTTTGTAGGGTTGTGCCTGTGGTGATTTCTGTCCCAACTATGACCGCTTATGCAGCAAGACGACGGACGACGGCCGAGAGCGTGCCGGGAAAGCCGACGGCCGTGATCGTGTTGGTATGAGCGAATACAACCGGGTTGTGACTGACACGTGGTGGGGGTTGTAATTGATCCCAAATATCCTTACAGTACGTGTCAATACTTTGGTTTTACCGTAAGAGCGGTATCAGGCGCGCAAGCGACAAAGTAAAACACGCAGGGGCGTCGTGTGTTCCCGGCTGGCTCCCCTTGGGCGCGTCGTTTGGCTGGGATTGAGTGAGTGACCCTGAGAAACCATAGTCAGCGGCGGAAACATCGTTCCCTCAACGTCACACGTCTAACAGACACCGCCTCGACCAAAACCAATCCTCTTCAGCCACTCGTTACTCTCCCGGTCCACTTCTACATAGCCCCCTTTCCCAACCCATCGACTCTACCTTGCATCTCACACATACCACAGAGATAAACGCTCTCTAACTCTTATACCTCGACCACCCATCACTTGCCGCGCAAGTCGTCGCCCATCCACGCACATAACCTTTCCGCCCGCGTGTGTTTTTTTCTTCCGACGCTCTGACCGGTCCGCCAAGACCCATCGGCTCGGCCTCTTACGCGTGAGCAACGACGACGACGAGTATCACGACGTTCATTCAACCTACTTCCTCCCTTTAGACCCGTCCAGAGGGTGAGTTCTGGACTTTTCATACCTGAGACGGCGCTGATCACCGCGCGACCCGCATCACCGCACGCCCTCCCCTTCAACAACACACTGATCGCCTTCCGCCCGCTGATGTATACCTCCGACGTCGACTAATCTCCCGGCCCATCGAGCCCCATCGCGCCTCCCCTCGTTACCATTGCCGACTCTGACTCTTCTGCACCCTCCTTTGGCTCAACCCGGCCCTAACATCCCCTCGTTCCATCTCGAAACATTTACCCCCCTTCCCACCCTGTCACTAGCTCGCTGCGCTTGCCGTCGATCCCCAGATTTACACCCAGGACACGCATCTTGCACGTCCTCTACACCTCTCCTCAACCGACAACTTAATTTGCCAACATGTGTGGTGCGTCGCTCCTCCACTATCCAGCCCACGCTCATGCCAGGAATCTTTGGATACTGCTCCTTCCTCGTGGAGAAGGACCGCAAGTACGTGTGCGATGTGCTGTGCAACGGTCTCGCCCGGCTCGAGTACCGAGGATACGATTCTGCCGGTGAGTCTTGCGCCCCTCTGCCAGTCATGGACTGACCCCAGGAATCGGAATCGACGGCGACACGCCTGATGCCCCCATCATTCTCTTCAAGGAGGTCGGCAAGGTTGCCGCACTGCGAAAGCACATTGCTGAGGGCATCGCGTACCCCTTGCCCGGTGCGCAGACTAACGGCGCTGCGCCAAAGGTCGACATGTCCAAGGTGTTTGTTTCGCAGACGTCCATGGCCCACACGCGATGGGCGACGCACGGTGTTCCGAACCCTAGCAACTGTCACCCCCACGTCAGCGACCCGGTCTCGCAGTTTAGCTTGGTCCACAACGGTATCATTACCAACTACAAGGAGCTCAAGCACGTCCTCACTAAACGGGGTTACTCGTTCAAGACCGACACCGACACCGAGGCCGTCGCGGTCTTGTGTCAATACGTCTACGAAAGCCAGCCGCACAAGCGCCTCAACTTTACCGAGCTGATCAAGACGGTTGTCAAGGAGCTGGCAAGTTGATTCACGAACTTGAGTCACCGAGCTGACAAGCAGGAGGGCTCGTTTGCGTTCGTGTTCAAGTCGACCCACTTCCCGGACGAGATTGTCGCCGCGCGACGAGGATCGCCCTTGCTCATCGGTGTCAAGACGGACCGAAAGCTGAAGGTGGACTTTGTCGATGTCGAGCTCCCGGTCGACGAGAGGGGTGAGTCGGGTTGACGTTCCGTGCTGACGGCAGTGGACGAGGGACATGTCGGGGTAGGCGGACTTCTTAGCGTGCCGGGCGGAGCCGAGGGCCCCAACTCGAACGCGCACAAGATCCGACGATCCCAATCGCGCGCTTTCATGACCGAGGATGGCATGCCGCAGCCCATCGAGTACTTTATCGCTTCCGACGCGTCGGCCGTGATTGAGCACACCAAGCGAGTGCTCTACCTCGAGGATGACGACATTGCGCACATTGCCGAGGGTGGTGAGTCGGGCGCGAATAGCCATGATCACGACTTACGCCAGAACTCCACATCCACCGACTGAGGCGAGACGACACCGTTTCTTCGGTTCGAGCGATTGAGACTCTCGAGATCGAGCTCGCCGAGATCATGAAGGGCCAATTCGACCACTTTATGCAGAAGGAGATTTACGAGCAGCCCGAGTCGGTCGTCAACACCATGCGAGGTCGAGTCAACTTTGACACCCACTCGATCACGCTCGGTGGACTGAAGGCGTACCTCCCGGTCATCCGACGGGGACGACGACTGCTGTTTGTCGCGTGCGGTACCTCGTACCACTCGTGTATCGCCGTTCGTCCGGTGTTCGAGGAATTGACCGATATTCCGGTTGCTGTCGAGCTCGGTACGTGCTCGCACCTTAACCTTTACTCACCACAGCGTCCGACTTCCTCGACCGAAGAACGCCGGTGTTCCGAGACGACGTGGCGATTTTCGTGTCGCAGTCTGGTGAGACGGCCGACACGATCTTGGCCATGCGGTACTGCCTCGAGCGAGGCGCGCTCTGTCTTGGTGTCGTCAACACTGTCGGCGTAAGTAGCGTCTCTACGGTCGTGAACCACGCTCACCACAGTCCACGCTGTCTCGAGAGACCCACAGCGGTGTGCACATCAACGCCGGTCCCGAGATCGGTGTCGCCTCGACCAAGGCGTACACCTCGCAGTACATCGCTCTCGTCATGATGGCCGTTCAGCTCTCGGACGACTCGATCCGAAAGACTGCTCGTCGACAACAGATCATCGACGGCTTGCACGACATCCCCGAGCAGATCCGAAAAGTGCTGAGCATGGACAAGGCGCTGCAGACATTGGCTCAGGACATGCTCCAGGGCCAGAAGAGTCTGCTCATCATGGGACGAGGCTACCAGTGTAAGTCGTAGTGGAATGACTGTTCAAGCTCACGCCAGACGCCACGTGCCTCGAGGGTGCGCTCAAGATCAAGGAGGTGTCGTACATGCACAGTGAGGGTATTCTCGCCGGAGAGCTCAAGCACGGCCCGCTCGCCCTGGTCGACGAGCACCTCCCGTGAGTTGCAATGTTCGCATTCAGGGGATCATCTCACGCCAGGGTCATCTTCATCATGACGCGAGACTCGCTCTACCCCAAGGTCGCCTCGGCCCTCGCCCAAGTCACCGCCCGAAAGGGTCGACCCGGTAGGTTTCTTCTTAACGGTTGTGTGCCAGACTGACCTCAGTGATCATCTGCAACGATGACGACGACTCTGTCCCGCAGTCGGCCAAGGTTATCCGAGTCCCGCGAACTGTCGACTGTCTGCAAGGCCTCATCAACGTCATCCCCCTGCAGCTTTTGTCATACCGTGAGTCGAGCAGCGTCCGTCGGGGATGAAGCTCACAGACAGACCTCGCCATCATGAACGGCGTCGACGTCGACTTCCCCCGAAACCTCGCCAAGTCTGTGACGACCGAGTAAACACGAAGCAACCACCACCACATGACAAGCAAGACGTCTTACTTTTCCGTTTCCGTTCCCACATACATAGCATTGGCCTTGCCCGTTGATTCCCGTCGTTCGACTCTGTTCATTAATCTACCCCTTTTCTAGCGATTGGATGGACTGGATTTCCATGTCTGCGCGTTGGGTGATGTGCTACGACGCGCTGCTGCAGGTGCCCATTGCAGAAATGGGATGAAGAATCAGTCGCGTCGGGGCAAAGCCGCCAGGCACGGCAAAAGAGCTTGGCCTGTGCAGCCGCAGCAACATCATGGTCCACCACCGCATCCGCAACATCTTGTCCATTTTACATTCGGCTCCACGGCCAGTGCCTTTGACTCTCATCTCCCCCATGACTTGATCAACCCAGACGACAGCGTGACTGGCGAACAATGTCACGACACTCGCCACATCATTCCCCCCGGCCCTCAGCGATATCCACCTCGTCGGTCATCCGCTCGTCGTCGACCTCGCACTCGCCCTCTCCGTCCGCGTCCGCTTCGCCCATCTCTCCCACCAACGAGGGTTTGTCGCGCCGACATAGCTGGAACAGGCCGCGTGAGAGTGATGGTGATGGCAATTTGAGCGTGCGCGTCCAGCACGCCGTCATTGAGGGGCAGCACCAGACCGGCCTGGGCATAGGTGCTTTGCCCGGATCGACTTTGAGCAAACACCCGACGGACGAGCACGATCTCGGCGTGAGCTGGCAAAACTCGCGCGAGACAGTCTACCCTCCTGCGCCTACACTCGCTCCGGAAGCGGCGACGGCGCCGCGGCCTTACTTCTCGCAGTACCCATCCACATCGCAAGCTTCGCTCGACTCGAACCACTCCGACGGGGACACTCCGCCCGAGACTGACGGGGAGAGGCTGACGTTCGCTCCTCCCCAGCCGGGCTCCGCTCACCGCCGCGTACCCAGTAGAGCCTACGACGAGCAAGGCAATCCGAGAGCGGCATCCATGGGCGCAAGGGTAGCTGGGGCGGTGAGCCGGAATCCGACATTTCGGCATGTGAGCCGGACGCTGCGCAAGGCGAGCGTGAGGGTTGTGAATATCATGGGCGCCGAGGATGCCCGCGGGAGGGTCAAGCTGAACGATGAGGGGGAAGAGGGGCATGATGGCAAGGATGTCGACGAGGATGTGCCGATGGGCCTGGTCCAGGAGCCGGAAGGGTCGGGCGGGGAAACTCGTCCGGAGCCCAAACCGCCGGAGGGGAGGTTACGGGGAAGGACGCTGGGTGTATTCGGACCCTACAGTCCGACGAGGAAGGCCATGGATGCCCTGCTGCGGTTCCCGTGGGTCGGCGCGACTGTCCGAGGGTGCGTCCGGCTGACGGCAGATGGACGGAACCGGTCATCCTAGGTCTCATCATCTTGAACGTCGTGGTGCTGATGATCCAATCAGCCCCAGCGCTGTACACCCCACGTGAGGACGACGGCTATTTCCATGGCTGGGAGGATATCGTCTTGCTGGCCTTGTTCGCGGTCTTCACGTGAGTCGACTTACCCCACGCGCGACGCTAAGGCCAGGCTGGAGATGTTCGCCCGGATGGTCGTCACCGGACTGATTCTCGACCCAGAAACGACCCCAAGTGCAGCGCTCCTCGGTCCGAGCGGTATCATCCCTCGCCTCTCGCGCCGCCTGACCCGCGCACAAGCGTCTCTTCACCGTTCCCAATCAAAGGCCCGCCCGATATGGAAATCCCGGCCCCTTCCGAGCGATGTCATGCCCGCACCGAAACGGAAACAGACCGTCATATCCGAGGCGCCCTTCCAGCAGGCCATAGGGCATCAGCACGTCCTCTCCGCTCAGGGGCGTCCGTATCTGCGCCACTCATGGCATCGCATAGACATGATCGCCGTCATCGCCTTCTGGGTCACCTTCTTCCTCGCCTTGTCCGGGCACGAGGCGACCGCAAACCGACACATCTACATCTTTCGCGCGCTCAGTGTGCTCCGAGCAGGGCGGCTGCTGGTCGTCACAAGCGGAACGACCACCATCCTCCACTCGCTCAAACGCGCCGGACCCCTGCTGATCACCGTGTCGTTCTTCCTCATCTTCGCCTTTGCCCTCTTCTCCATCATCGGCGTGCAAAGCTTTCGCGGGTCGTACCGCCGACAATGCGTCCTGACGGACCCGCTCAACTCGACAAACGTCATCGAACTGGGCCAGCTCTGTGGAGGATATATAACGGAAAGTGGGGACGTGGCGCCGTTCCTGTTGTTAGATGGAGACGTGTCGGATGTGTCACCAAAGGGCTACATCTGTCCTATGAACCAGGTCTGCCAGGTGAGCAGAGGGTTTGGCCGCCGCCCGTCTGACCACAGACCACGGACACGAACCCCAACGGCAACTCGAACAGCTTTGATAATGTCTTTGCCGCGCTCGTGCAGGTCGTGGTCATCACCTCGCGTGAGTGGCCGCCCTCTTGCCCGGCTGACCGTAGTCAACACGTGGACCCCGATCATGTACTACGCGATGGACTCGGACTTTTTCGCCTCGTGCTTGTACTTTCTCGTCGCCGTCATCGTGCTCAACTTTTGGCTCATCAACCTGTTGACGGCGGTGGTCGTGAACACGTTCAAGGACATCCGAGCGGAGACGAAGCACAGCGCCTTTGGCGCGGACGAGTGGGTGAACAGCCCGTGACGGCGCTGACGATAGCGTGGCGTCCGAGCCGCAGTGGTCGACCGAGAAGAGCAAGAAGGAGCAAGGGAGGATTCTAAAGGTTTACGAGAAGACGGAGTGGTTCTGGACGATACTGGTTCTAACCGATCTCATCGCCCAGGCGGTAAAAACGGCCAGATCATCGCAGAGCACCTTGAACCTGCTCAGTGCGTAGACTCTGCAAATCAAGAACCACAGCTGACAGACGGACAACATCCAACTCGCCTTCACGCTCGCCTTTGACGTCGAGATGATCATCCGCGCGATCGGACACTTTCCGGACTATCGCATGTTCTTCGCCCGGTTCCGGAATGACTTTGACTTGTTTCTGGCTATCTCGACGTCGATCATACAGATCCCAGCTATATCGTCGAGCGTGGCGTATCCGTGGTTGACCATCCTGCAGCTGCTCAGGTGGTACCGCTTCATCCTCGCGTTTCCACGGATGCGGCCGCTAGTTGTGAGTCACACGCGCGCATCGGAGGCCTCGCTCACATCAGACGACAGTGTTTGGCAGCTTTACCGGGCTGCTCAACATGGTCATATTCCTGTTCTTGGTAAACATGATTGGCGCCATCATGGTGGGTTGCGCATGCCCAACACTGCTCAGGCTGATCGTCAGGCGGTGCAGCTGTTCCGAGGCGACCTCGAAGCGGGCGAGACAATAACATTCTCGCAGACGTACAACTCGTTCCTTGGCATGTACCAGGTGAGTCGTCATGAATCCAACACCCGCTGAGGCTAGATCTTCTCGTCGGAGAATTGGACGACACCGCTGTACGCCGTCATGTCGATCGAGCGGTCATTCGGACAGCGATGGCTCGCCGCAATCTTTCTGTGCGGCTGGTTCTTGTTCGCCAACGGTGGGTGTCCTCGTCCTCGTATAGGCTGACAGTCAGCGATCGTGCTGCAGATGTTCATCGCGGTGATCAACGAGGTGAGCACGGCATCTCGATACCTGGCTGATGAGCAGAACTTTGCAGTCGCCGAAGAGCAGAAGCGTAAACGCCAGATCGAAGAGTTTATACGTAAAGCCGAACCCGCATCGGCGCACGTCAGCTGGATCGACCGGCTGAACCCGTATCGACTCATGAGCGCGAACCGGAACGCAGTCAAGGTCAACACGCTCCCGCCGAACCTGGTCTTGCCATTGAAGCAGAACGTCGGGCCGGACGTCGGCGCCCTGCCGCCAAAGGTGCGCGACATGCACCTTTGCGTTATGCTGATGTCAGGAGCTGGACGGAAGCTCGGGCACCAAGGGCGCGATGCGGCGGTTGTTCGGACGCGGCACTGATGTGGAGACGATCCCACTGCGGCATCTCCGGCGGACCAGGCCGAGATCTGCAAGGATCGAGGATCTGGACGACGTCGACGATGATCGGGGATTGTGGGTCAAGCCTTCATATTGGAAGCTGACCGCCAGGAGCGACCTGCTGCCCCCGCTGAACGCTGGGCCATCCGCCGACGAACACTTAGACGCCCTGCGGGAACGCCGAAATCAACAAGCCGACTTCATCATGGCGCACCCAAGCTTTGACAAGAGTCTATGGCTTTTCAAGCAGTCCAACCCGGTACGGCGCTTCTGTCAGGCATGTGTCGACCCAGCCTACGGCGAGCGGATCTTTGGCCGTCCCGCGAAACCCGTTCTTCGGCTGGCCATGAAGGCAATCGTATTCTGCACGATCGTCGGATCCATCGTCGTCGCTGCAATCGCCACGCCCGAGTACCGCAAGCAATACTACGAGGAGAACGGCTTCCACCGCGGCACGTGGTTCGACCTCGTCGAGGTCGCCCTTGGTACGACGTTCATCCTCGAGGCGCTGGTCAAGATCATCGCGGATGGGTTCATATTCGCCCCAAACGCCTACTTGCTCTCGCTCTGGAACGTGCTCGATTTTCTCATGCTCATGGCGCTGCTTGTCAACATAACGACGTCGCTGATCTACATCGGTGGGCTCAGCCGCGTGACGAGGGCGTTGAAGGGGTTCAGAGCGCTGCGGTTGATCACGCTGTTCGGCCGGTTGCGGGATACGCTGCATGCGGTCCTGTTTGCCGGCGCGCTGAAGATCCTAGACGCGTCGATTTTGATGGTGCTTTACTTGATCCCGTTTGCCGTCTGGGGGCGAGTCATCCGCTTGAAAGCCGGAGGGAGCTGACACCAGGCTGAACATCTTCTCCGGCTTGCTGTACACATGCAACGACGGCGACAGCACGGGTAAATCCACCTGTATCAACGAGTATCTAGCAGCGCCCGTGGGCCCCTCGCTCGACTTCCTCGTCCCGCGGGTCTGGGCCAATCCAACCCTCGACGCGAGCAAGTGGGCTTTCGACTCGTTCCGAGAGTCCCTTCTGATTCTGTTCGAGATTGTATCGCTTGAGGGCTGGATCGACGTCATGGCGTCGGTCATGGACATCACCGGCCGGGACCAGCAATCAAGTACCAACGCTTCGCAGTGGAACGCCCTCTTTTTCGTCCTGTTCAACCTGTTCGGAGGGGTCATCATCCTCACGCTGTTCTTGAGGTGAGCCTGCCTGGAGCAACCAAAACTGATAGCAGCGTGATCATTGGCAACTTTAGCACCAGGTCGGGCGTTGCCCTCCTCACGGCGGAGCAGCGGCACTGGGTAGATCTGCGCAAGTATATCCGGGCGCAGACGCCGTCCCAGCTGCCGAGGTCGACGCCACAGACAGGTCTCCGGGCTTGGTGCTACCGGCGCGCAACGCAGAAGCACGGATATTGGCAGAGGGCCTTCACGGTGATATATTACTTGCACATCCTGCTCTTGATGTGAGTGAAACCCATCCGGCTGGGTCCGCCGCTCACACCAGGACGGAGGATTTTTCCAGCAACATCCTCACCGACATTCAGGCGGGTGAGGCGACCGAGAATGCCAAAGCGGGATCTAGCTAACGCCCAGACTATATCTTTCTCCTGCTGACCATACTCTACGCCATCGACCTCGTCATACGCTTTTACGGCCTTGGGTTCAAGTCGTTCCGCGCCAACGGGTGGAACCTATTCGACGTAGTCGTTGTCACCGGCTCGTTCGCCACGACGATACCCGCCTTGCAGAATGCCAGCCGTGGCTCAACGGGCAATACCGTCGTCGTCCAGCTGCAGAAGCTCTTCCTCGTCGCGATTGCGTTCAAGCTGGTGCAGCGGATCGACTCGCTCAACCAGCTGTTCAAGACCTCTGTGTAGGCCCCAAACCGCGCTATGATCTGTGAGACCGCTGCTGATCTCCAGAGCGAGTCTGCCGGCCATCGGCAACCTCTTCTTGCTGTGGGCGACGCTGTTCTTGTTCTATGCGATCTTATACGTCGAGGTGTTTGGCTTGACCAAGATGGGCAATAATGCCCAGACGAGATTTCAAAACTACTACTCGTTTGGGAACGCGCTCGTCATGCTCGCTTTCATGTCGACTGGGTGGGTCGGGCAGAGTCGCGCCGGGATTGAGGCTGACGGCGCAGCGAAGGATGGAACGGGTTCATGCACGACTAGTGGGTGTACACTCGGAACGCAGAGGGACACAAACTGACAGCAGCACGCTGACTTACCCATGTTGCACCGAATCAACAAACTACTTCCTCTCCGACTGTGGGAGTTCCAGCTGGTCGTACGGCCTTTATCTGAGCTGGAACATCCTCAGCATGTGAGCCGCTCCAACGGCTTGGCGAATAAGCTGACGCCACAGGTACATCTTCTTGAACATGTTCACGGGTGTGGTGGTTGAGTCCTTTGCATACGTGTACCAGATGCCCGGCGGCGCGTCGCTCAACCGAGAAGAGATGCGTACGTGACGTGTCAAGGCGCTCGAGACTGACCGGGCAGGCGCGTTCAAGAAGCTCTGGGCAGAGTTCGATACAGAGCGGACAGGATATATCAAGCGAAAAGACTTTGTCAGCTTCTTCTCGGTGAGCTGTGCGATCTGCCAAAGGATAGGGCTGAGACGCAGCGGCTCTCTGGAGTGTTCGAGGTCCGCCTGTACCCTGTCGAGTACAGCATCTCCAACCTGCTCCGCTCGGCGATCCCCGACCCCGTGGCCAACTCGTCTGGCAAGCTGCTCGTCGCGACTGGCGCAAAGCGGGCGGTTGATATACGTCGTGTCGAACACCTCATCTCGCAGATTGACTACCGCCAGGTCCGGCAACGCAGGCAGCAGTTTGCGAGGCTGTTCCACGAGGCGAGGCTGTCCGAGGAGCCGGGGCGGGGATTGAGCTTCACGGCGATGCTGATGATGCTTGCGCAGAACAAGCTGATCGACGACGAGAAGGCGCTCATGTGAGTACACACCGGGAAGAAGAGGAGCTGGGCTGACACCAGGCTGGACGACCTGCTGGTCCGGCGGGAGAAGACCGAGCGAGTCACCGACCTGGTCAACCTTGATCGAGTACGAGGACTGCTGCGGACGATATACTGGCGGAGACGATTCCTCGCGCGCCGAGACGAAAGGCGCCGGACCCTCAACGCCGAAGCGGAGGGTATCCCCGCGATCGTGTTGGAGCCGACGCCCGCGACGCCGCCGATGGACGACGATCCGGACCCGTTCCACGAGGTGGACATCGCGCCTTCGCCTTCTCCACCTGGATCCAGACACACGTCGCCATCTGCCTCGCCTGAGATGAGGGCCACACCGCTGCGAGGCGGATCGCCCGAGCTGGGGCCCGCAACGTTGGGCGGCTGGAGCACTGGTGGTATCGCGGCTGGAGCGGGAAGCGGGTTCAGGCATTCACCGAGTCTGTCCGTCTCGACTACGCCGAGGTCATCGAGCGCAGCGGCTATGGCGAGGCGTGGAAGTGGCGCGTCATTGTTATCAGAGGACGATGCGCTCCGAGCGTGAGTGATGCGCGACTCGCAGATGAAGATGCTGAGATGCAGCGAGTCACCGTTTGACGACCCGCCGAGTCCGAGCGAGGGGTACATGGAATCCATGGCAACTTCGGTGTGGGGCGGTGAGTGCGAAGTTGCTTCTGTCGCATAGCACTGACCAGCAGACATGATGCGGGAGGCGGTGGATAGGGAAGAAGAGTGATCGATGCCTGGCATTGGGCAGGTCCGGGTACTCACACAGTCGCCTACAGCAGTATCTGGGGATCATGACATGACGAAGCTAGACGATTTGTAAGATCTTGGATGGACATCTGTGCTGCGTGGGACGTCGACAAGCCACGGACCAAGCTCAGCAATGGGATCCGTCATCGTATGAGTGCACAAAGGCGTATCGTCGCGGCTGACGCGTTACCACGCAAGGCTCATCTCAAGACTGATGTACTATAACATGGTATGCCGCTGCTGTATCAAGCCGCCGCCGCGGCGTCCCCGCGCTCTGGCATTACATCTGCCTGCTCTCGCGCAGCTCATTCCACGTCGTCCTCCTGTCCAGCTGCTGCATGATCCTCAAGATCCTCTCCTCCTCATGCGGCGGGCCGACGATTTGGACCCCCACCGGCAAGCCGTGCATCTTCTTGGCGTCGTACGCGGGCTTCTCCGCCGTGTACACCCTTTTTTCCAGGATCCAGCTGCCCTTCGACCCCCGGATCCACTTCTCGTCACACTTGTCGTACTTTTCATGAACTCGAGTGACAGGCATGACGCCCACCGTCGAGTCGCACACGTTGAATTGGATCGTCGCGCACCTGTCTTCAGTCCTGTCGGTCCACGGCCGGCCACTCACGCAAGCGGAGAGAGCAGCTCGGTCGCGCCGTGTTCCAGCGCCGGGACGGCCTGGACCGGACAAATGACCGCGTCGTACTTTTTCTGGTCCCAAGCGAGCGAGGTGAACTTTTCGCTGAAATCGTCTCGCCTCTTGCACCAGGACCAGTACTCGCTGACGGACTTTGGGCGGGAAACGGCTGGGCATGAGATGAGAGGGAGCGTGAAGACTCACAGAACACATCGGCGAACACCGGGTCGCGCAGGATGTTCTTGATCACCCAGCAGGCGGCCCGATGGAGCCAGCGAGGGAGCTTGGAACCGAGCGTGACCTATGCTCAGTCCTGCGTCGTAATACTAACGCACAAGACGCATGGACGGCTCCATCGGGTCGGGACCAATGTTCTTGAGCAGCGCCTTGTATCCATCCGCGGAGGTCAGAGCGGCGAAGATCTGCCATCAGCCAGGGTTGCGTTCAGACACACTCGCCTTGACCGCTTCCGTCGCTGGAGTAAGCGGAGCCCGACAGTTGGAGCGGCCGTCACTCACGATCAGGCGGGAAAAACAGCTCGACCTTGTGTCCCAGGCTCCTCAGCCTGTCCGCCGCCTCCATGACCGCTCGATAACAAGCCGGGCTGGTCTGCCGTCAGACGGGCCTGGTGGCCCTCCTCACCTTGACTGCGCCGGAATTGTAAGTATACCCAATGTTGAGTTGCTGGGACGCTTCCGGCTCAGCCCAAGGAATGGGTAGGAGGCTCTCCCCGGGCATGTGGGTGGTCGGAATCTGGACGAGGTCGATCATGGACTTGGTCGCGAAGATTAGGTCATCGATGCTGCGTGCCATGGGCCCGACCATTGCCTGGCATCAGCGGGGCCCGAAGCGAATGAACGAACTTTGATAGCGTCGAAGCCGGGAACCGGCTCGAAGCTACCATGGATGGGCAGTCGGCCTTGCACCGGTTTGATGGCGTGGCGTAAATTCCACTGTAGTGCGCCGGGATACGGAGCGAGCCGCCGACTGCTGTCAACGAGGATCGGCCTTGTCTGCCTGGAGCTCACTATCCGAGCCCCAGCCAAATGCAGAGCCGTACAGCGCGACAAGACTGGCCTCTCCTCCGCTGCTTCCGCCGCACGTCCTCGAGGACGTCTCGGGATGGCTCGTCCTGCCAAAGATCGGGTTGGCGCATTCGAAAGCGAGCAGTGTCTGTCGTCAGCTTTGGGTCACTTCCTGGCGTGCCACGAAGCTGACCTGGGGGACATTTGTTTTGCAAAAGGGGATACCACCTGCCATGCGGACAAGCTTGACCAGCTGGGTTCAGCGCTAGAATGTTCAACAACTCCCTAACACATACCCCTCCTTCATCATTGACGTCGGTGATGGGATCAAAGCAGTATCTGTGGATTAGCCCTCGCCGGCCTAGCAGGGGTCCGGCTCACTTGGAGCATCCCACCGAAGTGTCCACGCCTCTAACGTTGAAGGTGTCTGCGATCAGCGGTTGATGATCTCGCAAATGTTGCAGCCCTCAAATGCGATTGAGCTGTGATATCAAGCGCGACATGCTCACCCTTGAAGCTGAACGGAAGACCCCAGAATGCGCCTTTGCATTCGATTCCTTGCTCTCTGTCCGAGTCCTTGGCCCTCGCCTCGGTGAAAGCTTCGTTGAGCATGACTGGGGTCAGCAGAACGCCGAGGTGAAAGTCGCTCACGCTCGGTGATGCAGTTTGTTCTTTCGTGCGCGAGGACTGCTGCGTTCACCTAACATTATTGATGTTCGTCGTAGCGTTTCGACTCACGAATGCAGTCATCACTCGGACGCAGGTGTACCCCTCCGCTCCGTTTTTGAGCTTCGAGACGAGGTCCTCAGCCCTGGGGTCAGCATGTCCGCCACTGTGAAGCCGTGTGGAGGGCACGAGCGGTGAGAGTGACCCACTTGGTCTGAAGAATGGCCTTGTCGAACTCGTTGAGGTCTCTGAAGATGGAGCTCGCTTCCGCGATCTTTGCGGCTCGCTCCCTCTGCTTTTCCCGGGCCAAGACTTGAGTCTGTGACGGAAAGAAGGAGCTGTATATGTGACTCATGTTGAGTATGTTGTGAGCCATACAGGTGTGAGTGCGGCAATGAAAGCCGTCGGCTCATAACCGGGCAAGGTGGAGGTCAGGTCCCTCCCGGATCACACACACAGCTCCGAGATCCGGACGCCAAGGTGCGCCGGCGATGGCCGAGGCAGGTGGCGTCATCTTTGCCACTGGATGCGTCAGTTGACGCATACCCATCCCATATCGAAGCTCACTGCAGTGTGTTTCAGCGCAGCAAACACCCACCACCATCATGCGTGTAACGAACCCACTACTCGCTTGGCCACTGCTACTCCCAGGTGCACTGGCAGTCCCATCTCTATGGTCACCGCTCAACCAGTTACCGCTTGACCCGCATTCCACCGGGGAGGCGTCGTCAAAGGTGGATGTGACGCTCTACGTGATGTCGAGGTGTCCAGATGCGGTATGTTCAGCGTCTTCGAGGACGTATCCCGAATGATACCAGCGCCTCTGTGAAAACGTCTTTGAGGATGTAGGTTAGGGTATAGGTGCACCTTGAGCCCAGCTCACGAGCAGGTGCTGCAGCACGAGGGCATCCAGGACAAGATCAACTTTAAGCTGGAATTCGTGGCACAGTAAGAGGGCCATTGTGTCTGAGGAAAGTGGTTCGCTGATCTCAGCCGTAACAAGAGCGAGTCTGGCGGCTTCTCGTGCAAACACGGCTCGGCCGAATGCGCCGGCAACATCCACGACCTATGCCTGCAGAAACACCTGGACCTACCCGACTTCTACGCCTCCTTGACCTGTCAAAACTTCCAGTCACCGTTCCCTGGAAAGATCGGTGACGTCGCGCTTACACGACGTTGCGCCGAGGCCTCGAAGGTGGACTGGTGGGGCTCGGGAGTGGGAGGCTGCGTCTTGGGGCACAAGGCGGAGAAGGACGATGGGAAGAAGGCGATCGAGAAGGGAAAGCTGGGCAAGGAGGGGCGAAAGCTGCTCAAGAAGAGTATCAAGACGACGGAAAGGAATAACGTGACGAAGAGCTGCACGATTGATATCGGTGAACCGGGAAAGAGAAGGTGTATCGTGGATGACGGGAAGTGGTGGGGCTGCGATGTGAGTGGGAGGCGACGGGACAGGGTATCAGCTGATGGGCAGGATGGCCATACCGCGAGCGACTTTGTTCGTGTTATCCAGCAAGAGTGGAAAGACTTGCAGGAAAGGTAGGTATTGGGAGGGAGCAAATCATAGAGCATCTCGACCTGCATGCATATCAATGCCCCGCTCGGCCTCGGTGATCGGTCCAGAACTTGTAGAGCTACTCGTGCAGACGGATGTTGGCCGCCCTGCTACCCTTACCTCTGACTCCTGACCCCTCGACCTCTCTAGCGTCGAGCAGCCCACTCTGTGTGAGTCCCTCGTGGGTGACGACACCTTCCGACCCCCTTCACGCCTAACCCCAAACCATCAAACCCCCTAGCCGCCCTGACAAAGAGCAGTTCACGTCAGTCTGAGCCACCTGAGCGCTTGAGCTTGCCTCCTTTTGCTCCACTGTCCCCGTGCCTAGAGTCTCCTATCAGCTCCATGATCTTGCAATCTAAGTGGTGTACCGCGTCGAGGCGGTTCTCACGTACTCGCGCACTTCCCATATCCCGTTTTGCTCCATCACGACGGGCACGCATACCACGCTGGCAAGCGAGATCATGCTGCATGATGAACTAATGCTACGTGAAACCCCTAATGCCTAACACTCTCCGAACGTCATTGACAAACCGCAAGCTGTCCAGCACCGGGATCGAATGCAACAGCGCCTCGTCGTTGGGATCCGACGTCCAGCCCTCAATGGGTAAAGCATTAGCTGTCGTCAGTCATGTCCGATTCAGCCACTCCCTCCATCGACTCACCCTTGTTCCACGAGTAGCTGATAGGCGAGTTGTCCATAAAGCAGACTCTGCTTAGATCCGCCTCGACGAGCGCCAAATCCTTGATATACGACCCATTCGGCTGCAGATGACAGCTTTCTCGGTACAACTTCTTGGCGAACAATCCTCGGCCCGCATCTAGCCAGTCTATCACCGGGTCCGCGTATTCCGGCATCGAGGCGGTGAAGATGACAAGCGTATACCACGATGCAACCTGGCGTGAGCTAGTGAAGGGAACGGAGATCGGCCCGACTTGCCTTCTTCAAAAAGTGATCCACGTGAGGCCGCTTGTAAACATGATACGTTGTACTCCGCCCGTTCAAGACCACCTCGACTGTATGTCCCTCTCTCCGCTTTCCTCGGCCGCCAAGCAATCCCCCACTAAGGCCAAGCATTCCTCCTCCCGCACTTGCGGCGTAGGAAATCGGTCGCGATGTCGAGTGGATGAGCGTCTCGTCGAGGTCAAGGATGAGCGTCTTCTGCAAGTGAAATGGGGTAGTGTGTTTCCGCGGGGCAGGTACAGCCGGCGCTATCGAGAACGTCTTGGAAGACGGCACGGCGGGGACGGTGGGATCGAGAACGGCAGTCGCGATCGGGTTGGGGAGGAGGCCAGTTTTGCGTGGACGTGGTGGCATAGGGTTTGACAGTATCGATGGCGTGGTGGGCTGTTGTACGTTGGTCCGAGGCACGGGCGGCGGGGTAGCAGGCGGGGATGGCAGTCCATTCTTCTCCGCTGAGCGAAGGCGAAAGGAGAACTTCTCATCCGTTGGCGGCGCAACAAACTCGTTGTCATCCGGTTCGTCCACCTTCTCATCCACCGGCGCTCGCGTGACGGGGTCGACCCAGTCGTCATCGCTAACAATCCCGCCTTCAATCTCGCTCGCCGATCCCTCTCCTTCTGCCTCGCTGCCGAGGTCGGGAACATGCCCTCTGAGCTGGCGCAAGAGCTTGGGACCCCGTTTCCGTCGCTTGACTCGCTCTGCTCGTGTCTCGACGACGAGCGAAGTCCATAGCGATAACAGGATCGACCATAGTCCCAGCACTATTCGCAACAACAAAGGTGTGGTCGGGGGTGGTACTTTTACGCTGGAGGTGGTTGGTTTGGGCCGCCGCCGTCGAGGTTTGCGCGGGGTGGGGGGGAGGTTAGTGAGGCGCGAGCTGATGGGACGGGTGGGAGCGTCTACGTGCGAGGCAACCGGTGCCGAAGAGTTGAGCGATGGGACGAGGAAGGAGGCGACGTAGCTGTCGAGACGAGCGAGGGTGTTCATTGTTATGCACCTCTGGCTTGTATATCGAGCGGCCGGGCTACTGCATTATAAGAGCTGGGATAAGAAGGTCGATGCGAGATGATTGCTGGTGACGCGATGCCGAAAGCGAGCGATGAGTCGGTTGAACGGGCAAGGGTGACGCCAGTGGATCAACGGATTCGTCGTTGTGGGGATAGCCGATGACGAGGTGCTTGGTCTGTTATCACACGTTTGAGCCACAGAAACACGTCCGAGCAGTGATGAGATGCGCGTCGAGTCGAGATCTGGTCGAAGTGATATGCAAGAGTGTCAGGATGAGTGAACAGTGTTCGCGATGATGTATGCACAATGGGGTAGGCAGCCCCCCACGGAATTCTAAGCGTCCCTTCCGGTTAACTCTCGGCCTGGAACACTGCAACACTCAACTCTCCGCAGCAGCTAACCCTACGCCCGGGGTATCCCGACCAAGGGTCACGTGACGTGTCAACTTCCTGTTAGACCTCGTCTATGCCGAGGCAGCCGTATGCATGTCGAGGGTCATTCAGAGTTACCTGAGAGGTCCCAAATGCTATGCAGAGGCTTTGAACCCTCTACAACGATCGAGGCATGAGGAAGACGTCTAGCATAGTCGCGCACTGAGTGCTCCGAGTCACGGTCATGTATAAGTCAGGCACCGACAATGGGATGGCCGGCTCGCCGTGGATCCGTCATCCTGATCTCGTCCATCCTTCCACTGCCGCACCTCTACGGTATACAGCAAGACCAGTTCGATGTTGTCACAGCAGGTGTTGATCATATCACTCGACGCGGTAGACGGTTCGTAACGATGGACGCGTTATCGCTGGACACAACTCTCCTCCCC
>JAHXHD010001250.1:0-33091 GCA_019857685.1 Papiliotrema terrestris | reverse complement strand
GGGCTGGATGGTCGAGCTACTATCGTCTACGACGTGGACCAAAGTCGATAACAACAGGGAGGGATCTGGCGATATTGGAGACCTTTAAATGTTCCCTCCACGTATCATGTTTGGCCACTCTCCCACCCCCGCACCGCACTCGGCTCGGGTCCAACTTTTCCACCGTCATCGATACATTCCTACACTTCCCTTTCAAACACATTTCACCCGCTCACATCTACATACGCAATCACCATGGTTCTCGTTGAAGAAGTCCCAGAAGAGGTCCTCCTCCGAGAGGGCGAGCACGACTCGGACTTCGAGACCGATTCGAACGCCTCGGACGCTTCCTCCATCTTTTCCGACGACGACGACTACATCAAGGATGAGTCGCTGTACGACCGAGTCGTCGCCCTAAAGGACATCGTTCCGCCCAACACCCGATCTTCATTCGTCTCAAAGTACAACGCGACGAAAGCATGGGCGACCTGGGGATTCCAATCGGCTGGGTCAATTGCGTGGTGGGTCAGCACGAGCGCCCTGCTCGTGGGACTGCCGATGGCGCTGGTCATCGAGGACGAGATGAAGGTGGTGCAGCAGGAGAGGGAGATGCAGATGCAGAGCTCTGGACAACAGCAGGTGGGTTTGGTGCCAGCGGACCAGGCGGACAGTGTTGGTGGGCATCGCTGACCACCAGCTTATCGGAGGCCAACCCGGCCAAGCGCAGGGTGTTACCCCGCCAGGTTTCTAGGCCAAGCGTTGGTGTAATGGAAGGAAGCGAGAAGCGAGAATAATGGGATCGGCGCGCGACCATTACGACAGCCACTCAGGCGATGTATCTATTTCCCAGCTCCCGCACTATATCACCGAGACAGGTAAACCTAACGTGAGCCTATGAGTTATATGACTTCACCCATCTTTTGCCCAAGTCGGCCGTTATGTTGGACCGACAAGTGCGCTACTTCGTTCGTAGCTATCGGCCGGATATAGACCGGTGTTCGAGGAATGGCCTCATACCAAGTCATGATCCTGGCACCACTGTCGCTGGCAAGCCTGCTCAGTGGAAATAGAGATCACGACGGCCGGCTTTCGCGCTTCCCCTTACGACCTGATGCCCGACACTACCAGCTAGGGGTAACGACGGTCTGATAGGTGCCACTGGCGCCACGTATCGAAACGTCTGTCTAGGGCTCTGACACGTGTTGGTGATTGAACCTTTTTGCCTCATTCCTTCCTTTGCTGAGTGGAGCCGACGTCGAAGGCGCCAGCGAGACCATACAAGATGAGCCCTTCACCTGCTTCTACCTCACCCATACACCTTCAACAGCCTCTGAAGCACACACAAGCGGAATCTTTTTGTGCGTGAAAGCCCCATCGTTACGCCTGCAATGTCGTCCGCTACTGTTTCCGGAACAGACGTCGGCGGCATCGCCAGCCAGAACAACACTGCTGCTGTACGCCCCCATTCCGTTGAGACAGAACCTCCATACCTCTCTTTCCTCTCATCTGAGGCATTCGTGACATACCACGAGGTCAAACAACGCGTCCTTCACTCGAAAGGTGACGACGTCCCTACGCACGGTGAGCGCCACATGCTATTCAGCAACAGGAAGTGTTCACTCCATCTGTGCTCTTCTCTGCGTGAAGCGGCGCCCGATGGGACATGGGACAAGGTGGTTGAATCATACCTTGACCCGCCGTTCACGAGACTGTCAGATTTGCTTCCTGTGCCCGACGACGTGTGCGAGTCCTGTTTGTCCAACGTCGAGGGGGCATTTCTGGAAGCGACGCGCCGTGTCAAGAGACTGGAGGATCTACAGAGTGAGTCGAGGAGCCAACTGCTGATTTCGAACTGAAGAAGATCAGTGCGCCTGCATGACAAGCGAGAGGAAACGGGCTGTTCCAATGTCTCGTGGGCATGGGACCAGTCCGTTGGGTGGTTCGACGTCTTTGTTCCTCACCTCTCAGACAATGGGAATGAGCCAGGTCTTGAGTTGGAGACTCGCGCCATTTGAGAAGAGACGATGCATGCATTTGATTTGTGTGAACAAGGTTGCGAATCGACCGCACCGTTGTCGAGAGACCACCGACAGACTTCGGACTTTGGTATCACACGTTTCACACTACGACCCTTTCCCCTCTGAAATGATTACAAAGCTGCTCCGCTGACGCCAAAGAATAGCCGGTCGTCGAACCCAAATCTGATCAAGCCGTCGACTGTAATCACTCGGACAAGCTGCTTCGTCTGTTGCGTTGACCCGAGCTGCGCGTACCGGTGGTAGACGATGGTCCAGTCCCACGAGGATCCGACTCGGAGTCCTGCCTCGCTGAGGCTAATCCTTCAAAAATAGAGAGGGATGGTCTCGCATCGCTGGTGGGCTGAGTCACTGCTCGAGCCGATGGAACTGGAGGCATGTCCTCTGGTTCTTCGGTTGCGGCCAGCCCCCACAGAGGAACCGATAGGGTTTTGGCTGTCTCCACCAACGAGCCGTGGTGGTCGTCTTGGTCAGCCTTCGTAACGGACGTGATCTCCCATTTGGGTGGGTGGGATTCGCTCGCTTGGCTTTGGGAGAGGGTAGGAGCAGTTCCCTCACAAGTCTTGTAGTACGTCTGGCATAACCATCCCAACCCACCATTTGCGGTCGTGGGCTCCACGACCACTCGTTGTGCGCCCTCCCTGCCTCTCAAGCCGTTCTCATCGAATGAACGCTGAATGGATTGAGGTTGACCGGGCGTTGGATTCTCACCCCAGGCAGAGTTTGGCCCGAAGCGGGACCGAATCATCGTGTCGAATGCATGGGTCATCTTGGAGCACCAGGTGTCAAACCCGCCGTGCAAGCCGAATTCCAATCTGGGAAAGCGGGTCAGCGGCGAGCGAGGCCAGTCAAACCAAGATGGCTCGGCGAAGGCGGGGAAAAGCGGAAGACCGGCAAAAGGGTCATCGAAGAGGGAGAAGGGAGAAAACATCATCCGTGGACTTCGATGCCAAGGAACAGCGCGGAACATATCCCACATGGACGACGCAGCTGCGCTGGCCTCGGTGGCCATGTCTGGGGTGACTGCGCTCGGCGATGTAGTCCCTGAGAGGGCATCAGGCGGGGTGACCGTGTCTCGCGTGGCGACAGCGGTCGACGCCACAGGTATAGCAGTGAGTGCTTGCGAGGTAGTCGCAGAAACGCTCATGTTGTCGGTGGATGATGAGGTGCAAACATACGAGGTCCAACGACCACCCCAGCATGATATATTACGAGGAACGCTCCAGCGCTCCACTACATCGTTGAAGGCCTTCCGAACACCCGCGAAGATAAAGGAAAGGTGAGCGTCGGGGGATGACGACATCGGAGCTATGATTGTTGATAACGCTCGTGCTCAGCTTTACGATCACTCATTACCGAGTGGAACCGAGGACCCCGCCGCAGCATGGTGGTGACAGAAGGCCCCCTTCCGATGGCGCAGCGACGGGGCTGCAAGCGAGTCGTAAGAATCCGCGCGCGCTATGAAGGTTGGTCGAAACAAAATGCATACGGGCTCAGCAAATCAGACAGGAAGAGAAAAGTTACCGGTCAAGCGGGACTCGTAGCGGTGAGGCCGTCTCCTCCGAAGTGCTTCTCCTCGCTGAACGGGGCCGAACCCACCTCTGAACCGGCATCTCGATGGGCGTGCACCTCGGTGGAGTGTCTGACCCCGTGGTGGTCTGGGTCTCGATCTCGCCTAAACCCGACTCGCCTTCTTCCGTCTTGAGCTCGGCCTTCTCTGGCGTAGACTTTGCCTCGCTTGTCTCGGAGAGGGCGAGGTCAGCCTTGGAGACCGTGCCCGATGGAATCGGCTTCTCGGGGGCACGTGCCGTCTCATCGCCGTCAACTTCGGTCATGTCGTCCCGAGAAGGATCAGTGTGGCGCTTGAGTATCGTGACGACCGTCGACCCTGTGCCGATCGTGCTGCCGTATCTCTGCAGGCCGTTGGGCAGAGTACAACCCCACAGCTTCTCTCCACTCGGCAGGGTCACGTCGTACTTCGACTCGGTGCCGCTGTCCGTCTCGGTGCGGACCGTTCCGGCGTCGATAAGCCCCTGGGCCTCTTCGGAGTACTCAGGCTTCTGGAACTCCGCAAGCATCGAAATCCAAAAGAGAGCACGCGGTGATCTCGAAGTCGGGGGAGTGGGGCGTGACTCTGGACGAACCGAAGACTGCTAGTTCGTATATCCTTTGCTTATCGCCCGAAGATCGGGACACGGTCAGCTCGGCGGACTTCATGTCTTCATTTTTGAGTCAAGGCGGGGTTCGCTGGCGGTGGAATGCACCTCAATAATGAAGGACGTCAGTTCATCTCAAGTCAGGGGGTGAAGTCAGCCTCAGGCGAGCCGAAGACGTTTCGAACGTTAGCCAGGCCACGCATTGAACAAGCGACGTGAACGGTCACAGCAACAGCCATTGTTTTGAAGTGGACCGGGACGACAGCCGTTACACCTGAAAATGACGAGGACGATGATGGTGAAGATGATGCGGGACGCTCCATCAGCGGCGATGATTTGGCTGTCTTCTGGTTTCCGTTGTTGACACCCAACCCAACTCACACCAAACATCATGTCACTTCCGCCTTTCCTCTCAACGTCCCCTCCACCCACAACGGTACCCTCCTCAGCTCGCCTGAAAGCACTATACGCGTCCACTTCATCGCAGAAAGAATCGAATCCGACGGGGTACAACGCAAATGTGACATGGTGGTCCGGCATCATTGAGGAATGTCTCCGGAACGGATGGATAGGCGAACACCGGCTGGTCCTGCGTGTAGACGATGCGCTTCTCGAGCGGTTCGAGAACGCCGAGGGGAGCCGGCCAAAGGGGCTGGGTGGTGTCGTCGTCAGTCTCATGCGCTATTGCTTGACAGCGGCGATACTGACAGCAGGACTCGATGATGGCGCCGCCGGCAAAGTTACACCCGTTACCCAGCTTCTTATCGTCGCCTACACCCATACATGATCCGGGCAGTCTGGCGTACCGCTTCGTGGCCAGACCGCTTCTATGGACTGTGGGCCGCCTGAACCCGTTCGGAGGCGGTGAAACTGTGGAGAAGGAGGAGGCCATATGGAAGAGAGTCAAGGGGAAGGAGTACGTTCATCTGGCTCTGCTCGAGGTGAGTCGCCCCTCATCCCTTCCGCAATGTTGCCCATTGTCGCCCGTGCCGAGGGCTCAGCATCGACGCGTCTTCTTACAAACACTCGAGCTCACCTCTAGAGAGCTGCCAGTAGCGTGATTGAGCACATGGCGGACAATCCCCCTATCAACTACTCTGACACGCTCTACTCCTTAGCGACTTTCCGGGAGACCTTCGGAAGCCTGGCAATACCCGCAAGGACGACTGGGGAGATGGTACTGCCGCCAGGCGAACATAAGCTCAGCGAGAAGGATGTGGGGGTGCTCGTGAAATGGTTGCAAAGGGATAGGGGTGTGATCTGCACCGACGGAGCGGTGAGCTGTTGCGACATCTTTGGCATGCCGAGCTGACGCCAGGTTGTCAAGCTCAATCGCGACGGATCGGAGGAGTCAATTACGGAGGCTGATAGAGGGACGCTAGCGATTCTGAGCACTATCAAGCTGGTGGACAAGCAAGTCGAGTCGCTTTCGACGGAAATTGCCCGGTACATCTTTGCTACTCCGCTGCCTGGGCCGAAGGAACTGAGCGTGCCATGACTGACTGCAGCTGCACCATCCTCGCCAAGGAGCAACTCCGCAAATCCCAGAAAGCACTCGCAATGGCCACGCTGAGGAAGAAGAAGTCTCTCGAAGAGGTCCTGGACAAACGCCTAGCCACATCGGATCAGCTACACAAGGTCCTTGGATCGATCGACCAGGCGCAGAACGACGTGGAGATTATGGGGGCATACGAAGTCGCCACGCGCACACTCAAGGGCGTCCTTGCCCAGCCGAGCTTGAATCTGGAGCACGTCGATCGGACGACGGAAGAGCTGGCGGAAGCCATGGCGAGTCAGGAAGAGGTGGACCAGGCTATCAGGGTAGGAGGAAGGGTCGCGGTCGGAGCCGATGGTGCTGTGTTGGACGATGACGAGCTGGAAAAGGAGCTGGAAGCGCTTGTGCTGGACGAGAAGGCGCGGCAGAAGGAGGAAGCGGAAGCGGCTCGCGGGGAGAAGGACCTATTGGAGAAAGAGGACGCAGAGAGGAAGGCACGGGTCGAGGCGAAGAAGGAGTTGGAAGAGGAGCAACGGCGGGAGAAGGAGAAGCTCGCGTCTCTGCAGCCTCTCTCTAGCCAGGGTCGAGCCGGACAGAGTAGCGCTGGGCCGAGCGATCCCCAAGATGCGTGGCAGAAGACGTACGATGCGGCGCAGCAGCGGGAACAGGAGGAACGAGCGCGGGCTGAGATTGAACGAGTGCGACGAGAGGAACGACGAGTGGCTGCGGAGTAGGGCGTCGTGAAGGATATACGCTACCGGACTGCAGGCACATATGACACCGACGCTACACTCACGAGGCGAGACCATTTGTACCATCGCTGCCTATGCTACGCGCACCCCGGATACGGGCATGAGCCGGATGTACTGTAACATGCATGAATTATAAGTATACAACCTATGTCTACGAGACGAGAATGAACACGAGGAACTGGGAATTAGCCCGGTTGTAAATGTCATCCATCACGCACGAAGATGATGAGGACACCAAATATCTTGAGCATGAGCCATCGATTCGATGTCACGCTGGCATAGTATTTGAGCAGTTCTCGCTGTGCGCCAGATACATTTCTGCCCCATCAGCTGTGTCCGGCTACGTCCAAAAGCGTATTAGCTCACGAAGCGATATCCGTCGTATCGGCGTCTATACGCTGAACCGTCTCCCGCTGCTCCGCCACCATATTAGCCAGCTGCGAGAAGATGGACCCCAGCTCGGCGATCGTCGACTCGATAGACTCGATAGCAGTCGACCGGGACTGGATGTAATCGTTCTGCCGTCAGCTGTGCTACCAATCACTGGGCTCTCCGGCTCACCTGCTGCTCGACCAGCTGCATCTGCTGATATCCTCCACCTTGACCCTGCCCGTTCTCCCCTCGATCACCATCCAGATCCAACGCCAAGAAGTCTTTCGAGTCCGGGTCGTCCGGTAGGGCGCGGGCTTTGCCTTTTCTATCTGCGGATGGGAAGCCTGTTCCCGGTCCTCCGGCTGCGGGCGGCTGCGAGAAGAGCAACGAGTCTGGCGTTGGTTTCCCCTGCGGCGCGATACGGATGTGCTGGTTTACTCACTGTTCGACGGGGGCGGGACGGACGAGTTGGCCGTGGTATGCATGAATTGCTCTGTCCGGTCCTTGCTCGCTTTCATGTTCTACCGTCAGCACGCCGTACGGGTAGACCCGAGTCGATCTTGCTGCTGCTCGCCCTACTCACCTGCGTCCGCAGCTCCAGCACATCTTTGAAGCCCATGCCCATGTTTGCCAGCCGGCTTTGCAGAAGCATGACAACATTCGTATTGTGCTCGTCCACCTGCGCCGCTCCGCCCTTGACTCCGTGCTTCCCCTCCTTCTGCGAGCGGACATACGACTGCAGTGACCCGATTTGCGTATTCAGCGAGGCAATATCCTGCCGGATGATATAAGTGAGCTCGGAGATCTCGATGGGGCGATCGTCGAACAGCGTCTTGCGCTTGGCCACTGCGATGAGCCTCGAACGACCGTGGACACGAAGGTTGTGGACTTGCATTGGGCGAGCTTTTGCAGCTTCAGCGTCGTGGCATTGATGTCCTTCGCGATACCCGCGGCCAACCGTCCAAACTCGCTCTTCGACCCGCCCTCATTAGCCCCTTTGCCCTTGGGCTTGGACGACGTCGCAGCGTTGTTGCCGAGGAGAGACTGCTTCGCTTCGTTGTCTCGTCTGGAGCCGGCGCTTCCGTTCTGAGAGGTGACCGAGCGTGATTTGATGGACAAGAGGGTGTTGTGAAACTCGGCCGTTCTGTCCTTTGCCATTGTAGGCGGCGGATGATAGTTTGTTGTTGATGTTGACAAGGTAGCGATGACGAGACGATCAACGTCATGGACGTGGAATGAGATGGCGGTGACGGGCTGAGGGTGGTGGGTGGGTGGATGAGTGTGCCACTTGGGGTATAAATCCGAGAAAACACCGCACAACCACCACCACCACCACTTCACCCAACTCACTCATCTCTCGCGAGGTGCTTTCGTCACTGCATACACACTCTACATCCACACCAAGGCATCGCACACCCCGCGAAAGACTGCAAAGAGCGGCCATCCAACAGGCGCATAGACGAACAGACGCTTCACGCCCAGAAAAACCCGGTCACCAGCCTCGCTTCCTTCGCCTGCAACAACCCAAAACAACCCTGGCAAAATGTCCCGAGCTTCTCAACCAGAACTCAAGAGTGCGTCAACACCACTCTTCTTGATGGGACCCACCAGCTGACGGGTAGAGTTCATGGACCGAAAGCTGTATCTCCACCTTCAGGCCGGACGCGAGGTCTCAGGCGTTCTCCGAGGATTCGACATGTTCTTGAACTTGGTGGTGGACCAGGCGCACGAGGAGCTGGGCGGTGGGCAGAGGAAACCCTTGGGAATGATTGTGAGTACAACAAGGTCTCGTCTGGCGGTGGTGAGAGGCGTAAACTGTCAAGGAAGTGGGCCGTGGGCGCCGTGATGGGAGGGACACATGTCCGCGGAGAGGGGATGGATCTGGGACGTGTCGGGGTGGTGATGTGTACACAGCGCTGACTTGCAGGTCGTTCGTGGAAACTCGGTGTCATCAATGGAGTTGCTGGATAGTATGCGTGTCTAGCCCGCACCATCGCTACCCCTCGACCTCGCACGACCGCACCCAGTCTTCGCCTAGCTGTACCATAGCAACAACCAACACGACGCCCTATTTTCAACTTTTTTCGGCTGTATGAATGTCCCTGCATGCGATACGACGGAGGGGGAGCCTAGCTGATGCCTACAACTTCCACTTCCATGCTATAAGATCCAGTCGTTATCATTAACACCTAGCCCCGCCTTGACAACAAACCGCCCAACAGGCCAGCAATGAGGATCAATACGACTCCCGCCCCTACCAACACCGCGTACAGCCACCGTTTCCGCGCTCTCTCGTCCCAGTTGCCGGTGGAGACGTAGCTCATCACGCTTTGCCGCTTCCGCCAGCTGGGCGACCGATGGCCGAGGTGCGGCGACTGCTCGACCCATACTGAGGACTCCATCTGACGAGGCTCAACCTTCTCCATCTGGGTATAATCGAAGGTGCCTGTCGGTGACGTGGGCGAAATGCACACTACATCCTTGCAGTGGACTCCGTCGCGTCTCGGCTTGTGGGGCAAAGCTGGGGGAGGGAGGGATACTCGCTCTGGGAACACAGTGACACGGCCGTCCTTTTCGGGTGCGGCGAGCTGTTCGACCGCTTCGTCATTGCCCTCCTCATCACCAATCTCGGTGAATGTGTCTTCGCGGGATGTATGCCTGTCCAACCGGCGGGACAGACGCTCGCGGAGGGAGGTGCTGGTTCGCAGCGTGCCCGCACGGGACTCTCGCAGTGAATTGGCCGACAGGCGCGACGAGGCGGAAGGACGAGAGGGATGAGATGGGCGGATCGATGTGCGCGATGTGTTGACGCGGTGAGATTGGACGGACGCACGGCCGCGTGCACGTATCGTAGAGCTGCTTATCTGTCTATCAGTCATGTGGGCCTGACAGGGACCGCCGGCGCACCCGCTTGCCGGCTCGAAGCATCCTCTCCAGCATCGCCGCTCGCCCCACCAATGCCAACAAATCCAGGTCCGCCTCGCGCTGCTTGACCTCGACCGCTTCCCATCCGCCGCCTCCGCCTCCGCCCAGCAGCCTTGCCTGCCCCTCTGGGTCGACCGACCAGCGCGTACCGGCATATCGATGGCTGATGATGCTCGAGCTGCCTCGCTTCGACTTGGTAGATTTTGAACTCCTTCGCTGGCCCAACGACCTGCCCGATCTGGTCGACTTGTTCGTTGTGCTTGATCTCGCCGTGGGCGCCCTTGATAGCCTTCGTATAGCCGCAGACAAGGAGCGCATCAACGATTCCTCGCTGTGTTCATGCGTCGCTTCCGACATCACGTCCGCCATCCCTGAGTACCCGCTGAAAGGTCTCTCGCCCGGCTGATTCAATGATATCCACATTGACTCAGGCATGGGCGTATGTACCGATCTAAGGGAGCTTGTCCTGCTCGCTCCGCCTCCGCTGCGCGGCACGCTGGGTCCTCCCTCACCTCCTCTGGACGATGACGACGCCCGCGAGGACGGGCGAAAATGCTGACCCATCTTTGCTGGCGAGGTCACCGGATCGTCCTGCAAGAATGCATAGGCCGGAGAGCGCACTGACGAGTAGCTGCCGCTGACCGACGTAGGAACCGAGAAGCCAGGGTTGAATAGCGGCGGAGGCTGTGGGAGACCGCGGACGCTCGAGCCGGACGGTGAAACTGCACGTGGTGGAGGCTCAGCCCATGGAAGAGCCGCCAGAGCAGCAGCAAGCTGTGTCCGTGCCGAGCGAGCGCTCACGATGGACAGTCTGTTTGGGTCGTGATCGATATGATTAGCTTCCTCCGAGAGGGTCCCGCGGCGCTGTGATCCTCGCTGGCTCCGGGTTATACATATCCTTGTAGACGAGAAATCGAGGCGCGATCCCGGATCGCTTTGGGGCTGAAGAGGCTCCGAAGAATGAGCCGGAGATGGCTCAACAGGGTGATCATCGGTTGTCGTCGCTAGGGCCGTGGGGATCTGGTCTGAGAGCATAGAGAGGGAAGTCGGTGATCTTGAAAGCCGAATCTGAGTTGGTGGGGAGGCGCGACGACCACGCCTCGCCGTCGAAGGGATCGCCTCGTCGTCGATCAGCGATCCAATACCGGACGTGAGCGAGGCCGTCGAGTGGGTTGATCTGTGCTCGGATGGGACACGAGTCGGTGGAAGAGGGAGGACGGCCGATGCGGAAGAATGATGAGACAACCGTGCGAGGTACCCGTCGTCATGCGAGTCGTCATTGTCGCCAGTCGCTGAAGTATAGTATGATGGGATGTCTCCGCGGTAGATGGTGCGCGAGGTCGGCATATCATGCGCTTTGGCAAGATGTACTATCCAAGGAGCGTGAACAGTGGGAGGGATGGTGACGGTCCAGAGTGTGATGTCTGCGTGCTATGGTTTGTTGACGACGGCGAGGCCGGGGCTGGGTCGTAGGGAGCAATACGAGAGGGGGCAACAACTCGGCAGACGGGTCAGGCACGGCGGGAACGATCGAGTCTCTGACCGTTCGCCTCCCTCGGCGACCGTCCATGCGGATGGTTAAACCACAGTCGTCGGGCATGTCGAGTTCGGGCAGCGAATCTACTGGTTGTTCTTTGAGACGTCGCTCGCTTGACCTTGTCTGCCTGCCTGCTTTCCATCGCCCTATGCATCTCCGTGGGGCAGAGGCATGCCTGAAAGAGGACACGAAATGTCAACAACGCTGCAAAAAGAACCGTGCGGTCAGCGCGTTTGATGCTGAAACATGAAACGAGTCAGGCACGCAACCTGCCCCTGTCTCGTTGATTGATGGGCTCGAAACGTGGCAGGTGCCGCTCGCCGGCGCTCCTTTGGAAGGTATCGCTGCGCATTGCGGGGTTTGCCTGGCCGACTCTCGGTCCTTTGTGAAGCTCCACAGGTGGTGCGCGTATTCTGGGGCCGAAAGCTGTTAGAGGGGTGACGCCTGCGTGCGTATCCATGGAAGGAGATGGTCTCACTTCCCGCTCCGCCGTGGCCCGCCTTGTGTCTCCAGCCTGATCCCCCTTCACATTACCTATCAAGTTGTCATGACTTGCGCTGATAGTCGCAACAATCTGCAGGATGTGTTGGCCGTCGTTCTCCAGTCTGCGATCCGTCATCCGTCCACGGAAATCTACCGCTGTGACATCCGAGTACGTCTGGTTGAAGCTGAACGAGTGGAACAAGGGCGTCGAGACACTGCCGGCCATCTCTGGGACCGCCCCACAATCGATCAGTAAACTCGACTGGAACTTGGTGCGTTGACGCCCGAGCAGCGGCCCACCCCTCCGAGGTGCAAATTCTGACGCCCCAGACACAGTTCATCAATGGAGCGGAACCACGAATTGACAACATCAGCCTGGATGACATCGCGCTTGCCATAAGTGTGGCAGAACAAGCTGTTGATACGACATTCTGGAGCAGGTGGAACCGTAAGAAGACTTCCGGAACCTGCTCTTCCAGGATCAGAGCAAGCAGGGAGAATCTGCAGGGATTTTACGGGCCCCAGCGGACTGGATTAAGGAGGTTCGATGCCTCCAGAAGCTCCACTTGTGACCCTCAGAGGGATATCTCCACCATCATCGAGTGCGTCAGGATGAGCTTGGAGCGCCAACGTGTTGTCCCGTAGTTTGAAGTTTTTCGGCGTATGCTGTTGCATCCACCTGTTCCCGGGCAGCAATGCTCGAAATCGATCCCAAGGGGTCAGAAGGTCCGGGGGTTGCTGTGAGCCCTACACGCGAGATCTAGTCGTTCCAGGCTCGTGCGCTCGGGAGAACTAGGTTCTCTTACGTGCATTGTAGCAAGCTTGTACGACTGGCGTGGGTCCCCATTGAATTAGAAGGTGTGCAGTAGACTGTTGCAGGCTGCTTGGTGTGAAGGCGTCAAAGTTGAACCAAGTTCCAGCTTCTCGGCAAGGAGGACCCCTACCCCGAGTCACAGGAACGTCGGGCTGCTCGTAAGAACATTCACGAGAACTTCAACGAGAATCCAGACTGGAGCCTCGTGAAAGAGTTCATTCACCACAGTCGCGGGTCTGCAGCCTGGATGGGAAACGGAAGAACCCAGAGGTCAAGGGGGGGGGCAGGGGCAATGCATGACGAGGAAGGGGGAATCTGCCTTTGTCGTCAGGCAGTCGAACCTCGATGCTTATGTGATCTCGGCATGCATCTATTTGACGTCGACAGCGTCCACATCGTACATCGTCGAATGCCACAATGCGCCTCCCTTCCACCAAAAGAAAGCCTTGGCAGCCGCTCTCTTGAGGTACCACGCCCACGGTCCAGTCTCCGTCTTGGTAGCGACCGACGCCGTCCCGGTCGACTTGCGCACAGCATCTACCCGTGGTCTTCGTGCCCGCTCGTACCGCGCGAACTTGTCCTCGAACGAGTCTGACGACCCGTCTGTGAGGATGCGCGTCATGATTGCCGCATCCTCGAACGCGACTCCCGACCCATTCCCGTTTGGCCGGATCGCGTGCGCCGCGTCGCCAATCAGACATACCCGCCCAGAGTGCCATGTCGCGAGGTCGGGTATCTCATACGGGACGTACAGCCGTGTCTTGGTGTTCTCCGCGCTATCCAGCAGGGACCGGAACGGCTCAGCGGTGATCTCGGCGAAGTCGCTCTTGGCCAGTCGAGCCGCTTCGCCCGATCGTTCCAGCTCGCGCCATTCCTCGCGGCTCCGCTCGGGCATAGCTTTATTGATCCCCCAAGCCAGGATCTCGCCCTTGGGATCGATCGGGATCGTCATGAGGAGGCCGCGGCTGGAGAGGTTGAAAGCCGGCAGGGAGAATCCTGGGGGCTTGATCACCGCGGAATCGGGTAAGAAGCCGGTGATGATCCCGACGCCGCAGTATTTAGCGAGGGGTTCGTCCGAGCCCAGGACGTATTCCCGGACCTTGGAGTGCACGCCATCTGCACCGATCAGGATATCGCCTGCAAGTCAGCATGGCGTCGCCACGGATTAACTCAAGAGCCGGACATACCCGTCGCCGAGGAGCCATCCTCAAAGGTCACGGTGACTCCCTCCTCTCCCTGCTCGATGCCCTTGAACTTGGCACCGTACTTGACCTTGATCTTCCCGTCCGTCGCCTCGCCCGCATCCAGCAGCGCCTTGTGCAGCGTGCTCCGCATGACCCTCACCGCGGGGTATCCGTCCTCCTGGCCCACTTTGATCGCGCCCAATCGCTCGCCATCTTCAAAGAACGCTCCAAAGGCGTGATACGTGAAACCGGCCGCCTTGACCTGATCGTACACGCCCGCGTATCTGTCGAGCACCTGCAGCGCATTGGGACCAAGGCTGATAGACCCGCCTGCATCGCTGCGCTCAGGCCTCAACTCGAAGATGGTCGACCGTATGCCGTGTCGAGCAAGGGACAAGGCGAGGCAGGGGCCAGCTAGGCCGCCGCCAATGATGAGGGCGTGCTGAAGGGGCATGGCGGGATGTGACTTTGATGGTCCTGCATGGGACACGAGATGGCTGCATATAGCTGTGCAACGCGGGCGGCTCAAAACACAGAGAGAGCTGGAGCACAACCTGATTCATGGCCGAGGAGGCCGCGAGTCGTATCGGCGTGAACCAAACAATGCATGCATCACCTGGCTAAATCTGGCTCGTCAGGCCGATGCCGGAAGCAGCGGACGTCATGTCTCGTATCGGCAGCCTCGCCGCGGCCCCTGAGGCCCAGTCACGTCGCCAAAATCGTCGAAGCCTATCTCGCAACTCATCTCAGACCCGGACACCCCCTATGCAATCGCCGTCGATAGTTGCTGGGCAACCGCCACATGCGTCATCAACCTAGGGACGCCACGCCATGTGCGGAAGTTCATGATTCATCGTTTTGATTTCGGAAAGAGTCGCCCACGTGGAGATCTGCCTTGGCGAACAATAATCTACCTATGCTTTAGATCCTATCACACATCTCTAAGAAGCCGGGACGTTTTCGACTTGTCCTCCGCTGCCCTCCCCGTATCCTGCCGTTCACGAGCGATCTCGCTCCTCCGCGGACGCCGCCTGACCCCCGCCAACCTGCTATCGTCTAGTAGTAGCCCGTCGGTTGGGACATCAGACCCGTCGGCTGGCCCATCATGCCATTAGGTGGCCCGTTAGAGAAACCCCTACCGCTCAGCTCATTCCATGTCAGAACCCTGCTCGCAACTCACGCCGGCCCGCCAATCATCAGCCTGCCGCCCAACCCACTGCCCATCAACCCATTCGACTGGTCCTCGCTCTCCTCCGACTTCTTGCTCTTCTCCAACAACTCCTTGATCTGCTTCTCCAGGTTGGCAACGCGTGTTGATTGATCACGTTGTTGTTGCAGGAAGTACGGCTTGGCGTAGTCGCTGAGACCGAATCGCCAGGACTGAGGTTAGCGCAGCCCCGCACCGTGTCCCCCTCAAAACTTACCATCTCCTCGACAAAGTCAGGCCGGATGAGCTCGTAGCACACGTACAAGATACCCGTGAAGGCATCCTTGTTTCCGATCGAAACAAAGTACGCGGTGAGCTCCTCGGCAACGCTCGTCTGCTTGGACGACGCAGCCGTCTCCAGCGCATCTCGCCACAATCGGTCCGTCTTGGACAGGGTAAGCGACTCCTCGTACTTCTGGTTGAGCTATTGGTCAGCCCCATTCCAACTGATTCACACTCGTTCACGCCGTGACCCACCCTGTACAGCAGCGCCGCAATCCGCCTGAACTCCAACAGCTCGTGCCCCTCCAACCGCTTAGCCAGCTTGATGGCATCGTACTGATCATACGTCTCCAAGGAGCTTCGGAGCGTGACGTGATCCTCCTCCTCGATCAGCAAGTCATTGTACGCCTCGTTGACGACGGCGAGGTTGAGCTTCTGCGTGGCGATAAGGTACGGCTTGGCGAGCGGCAAGTGGTCCTCGTGCTTGAGGATCTTGACCACTCGCGAATGGTCCAGCCGTGGCGACAGGGCAGCGAGGAGGTCGGGAAGGAGGATAGGCTGGTGGTTGAGATAGAAGCTGACGGCTCGATAGGCTATCTCCATGTTGGCAACCTTGACGGCGACCTTCTTGAACTGGTCGTGATCCCAGTCGGACAGTCGCTCCATCATGGCGAGAGCAGCGTTATCGGGCTCGTCTGGCGTCAGCTGGGCTCCATCTCAGCATCTCCAGGGCGGAATAGCTCACCGTAGACGATGTACAGGAAGACCAGCTCGGGCCAGAGGTGGGCTTGCTCAGCGGCACGAATGACCTTGGGCTGCGGGTCAGCATGGTCGTGCTCCGTGCAAATGAATACTTACAATGTTACATCGCTGCCAGAAGAGCTTGAGGTGCTCCATAACTGTGCGTAAGCTAGGTTCGAGTCTGTGAATATTGCCAACTGACGCTTCTCCGGTCGGTACTTGGCGTAAAGAACGCTCAACTCGGTGAACATTCCCTGATCATCAGCCTGCGATCCGGTTCCCACCACTTCCAACTCCGACGTACCATGTGGGCGCGCTCGAGTCCCAAGCCACCCTCCATCAGACTGATGATCTCGTCGAAGTAGCCATTTCGCTCGTACAGCGACAGCAAGGCCGGAAGCTCCTCGGCGTGCACCTGCGTGTGAGCTAATTTTCCCGCTTCTGGTACCAGTAACTCACGATCAGGTTGAGACCACAGATCTGGGCAAGTCGGAACTCCTTCTTGTCCACACAAGCGGCGTTGACCTGCTTCCACACCCTGAAATCAGCGTCGGCTCCCGGACAGTGCGCATCTGCCCGTCGACACAGCAAGCCGCTCAAGGTTGCCTGCCAGACACGGCCATGCTGCCGGGGTATACTACAACCGACGTGGATGGATTCGCGGACTCACTGGGTGTTGCCCGCCTTCCTCGCGGCATCGACGGCCGCCTGATTCTCCCCGAGGTAGATCAACGTCGTGGCCAACCTCGCCCAGTTGCTGATACTGCTGAACAAGAGCTTGGCAGCCTGGTACAGCTCGTCGTCGAAGCACTTCTCTCCGACCCTCAGCACGTCCGCGACGTTCGTCATGGACAAGAACTCCTCCATGTCGTGCAGCCTGTCCGTCTTGGCGTATGCGTACGCGAGCTCCGTGTCGATGGTGGGCTCTCGTGCGGTCTTTCGCGCCATCTGGAGGTACCGGACAAGATCGTCGTGCTTGCCGGCGCGGTTGGCAATCTCGATGACCTCGGCAAAGTTGCTTGGGTCCTCGGCCTTGATGTATGAGTCGATGGCGTCTTTGACGCGGAGACCGTCCAGTTGGGCTTTACCAAGTCGGGACCACACGGCCGGCTGGTTAATCTTGGTGGCGTACTGGTTTCCTCGGTCGATGGAGACCATGTGCTCCACCAGCACGTTCATCGCTTCGGCATGCATGTCGTGCTTTGAATAGATGGTGAACGCCTCCTCGTAGAGTCCCGCCTCGGTAGCGACCTTGGCAATGGCCTCGACATCGTAGCCCGAAAGCTTGTTGATGTAACCCATGACCTTGCCCTTGTCGTTTCGGATGGCCGTGAGGAACATCAAGCTCTGCAGCGATCGGTTGTCGGAGAACGGCGACGGCTCAATGATGATCTTTTCGAGCAGCTCGAGCAGCGGGCCGTGCAGCTCCATGTGCATAAACGCCTTGACGGTGACGGAAACATCGTCCGGATCGGTGCACTCTGGGATGGCCGTAGCGATGACCTGGTCGACGAGCGCTCGGCGGTGAATGCTCTCCGGGTCGAGGACCTGCGTCCAGAGGTCCACCTCGCGTCTCTTGACGAGGTATCGCGCTTGGTGCTTGTACATTTGGTTGTCGTTAGTGATGCTGATCAACTCGTCATCGCAGAAGCCCTTGGCGTAGGCAATGTAGGCCAGGTACGGGTCCCGCTTCTCGCAGTACTTTCCGACAATGGCCGGGTCGTACAAGTTGTTCTCCTTGAGGAATGCCTCGGGGTTGTTGTTGGAGTCGATCGCGATTTTGGCAATGGCGTTGTACACCGAGTGGTCAGTTGAACCCTGCTCGACCTTGTTGTTGAGCCACGGGAGGATCAACTTGAGGCGGTTTCGCTTCTCCACCTCGTCGACAAGCTCGTCGATGGGGAAAGTACCGGTGACCGACATCAAGAGGTTCTTGATGACCGACTCCTCACAGTCCACATCGAGCAAACCACCGATGACCTGCGGCGTTCGGGCCGAGTTGACTCGTTGAACGTAAATCTCGATAAAGTTGGTGAGACCGTTCTGGTACAGGTAAAGAACCAAGTCGTGAACAAAGTCGAATCGGTCGCAAACGATGATGAGCGGGAGCTGGTCCGAGAGCCGAGCCTCCTTGAGGAAGTTCTTGACCTTCTCCGGGTTGTAGTAGTTGGACTCTCGGGCAATTCGCTCGACCTCTCGGATCTGGCCGGTTCGGGTGGCCGCCTGGATGTACTTGAAATGCACCTCGGGGTCCTCGGACAAGTTGACGACGGAACCGAGGTAGTAGTACAGACCGTCGGACGACTTGTACTGCTCGAACAGCTCGATAAGCTTGACCGGGCCAAGGAGGTCCGAGTACTTGGTCGCAATCTGCACGACAATGGTGATGTTTTGTCGAAGGTTCGTCTTGAGCATCTCGTGCAGGCAGGCGAGCGACTGCTCGACCGTAAGCTTGCCAAAGTAGTTCACAAGCCACTGCTGTAAGCGATTTCTACTCCATTGTGACTAGAGCAGCACCTACTTCGGGGTTGTACAGGTTGGTGTGGACGACACATCGCTTGATGTCGTTGATGTCCTCGTAGTGCTCGAGGGCCTGGTTGTAAGCTGTGATGCCGACATAGCGCGCGCCAGCTCACCCTCTGCATCAGACCAGCCTTCTCGCACAGATTGGCGATTCGGGGTCGATCGTAGTGCGTGAACATCTCGTTGCCGAGAATAGCATCGGCAACCTGCGGCGCATTGACCAGGTTCATTTCCAATAGACGCGTCTGCAGCGGTCCCTGCTCCGGCTTGTTGTCCTTGAGCGCATCGAGGAGGAACGACGTCGCCTGCTGGATCATGTTCTGTGCCATGAAGATGTCGACCACTCGCTCCAGGTCGACCTGCGGGCCCTGCTCGTCGTTGACGAGTTGAGTGGCGAGCTCGGCCGCCTTGTCCGGGTTCATCCTGACAAGCTGCTGGAGAAGCTGGATGTAGTCGGGTGTATAGTTGACTTTCTTCGAGTACAGCACAATCTTGTCGAACTGGCCGAGCTCAGCGAAGCACGCAACGACCTTGTTGGGGATGTTGGCCCGCAGGTAGACCGACAGCGCGAGCTGCATGTCGCCCTGTCGAACTAGGTCTCCGAGCTCCTCGCTGCATTCGAGCTGGCGTCAGCTTCGTCAAAATTTCATATCCTCGTAACCCACCTTGTTCTCCTTGAGCCACTTCTCGAGCAGCTGCTTCTTGCCCTGCTGAATGACCGGTCGGGCGAGCTCCAGACTCTCGTATCGGTTCAAGTCTCCCTTCTCCAGCAAGATACCGAAGTACTGCAAGATGGGCGACAGCGTTCCAGGCTGAGCCGGAAGCTGCTTGAACGCCTCGATCGTTTGTGGCGTTCGCAGGATACCTCGTGGCGAGTTGGCGGCGATCTTGGCGGCCTCGGCGTATTGTCCTTGCTGCATGTAGGTCTGGTATTGCTGCTGGATCATGTGATCGGCTCCGGGAAGTCCGGCGCGTTGAGCGAGCTTGATGGCGAGCTCGGGGTTGTTGAGCGATTCTATCATGAGCTCAAGAACGCACGGACCGTAGAGGCAGCTCACGCTGGATGTACGGAACGATGGTGTCCTCGTCCACGCTCACACTCAACACCTGACCCTTCCTGTTGACTCCGAGGATACCGTTGCTGAGCTCGTACGGCGCCGTCGTGAAGATGGTCTCGCCCGAGATTCGGTTCATGTAGATACACTGGCCGGACTCGATCTCGTACAGGTGAATGAAGCCGAACTTGGTGACGAGGTAGATGATGCCGTGCTTGTCCGAGACCTGCATCGAGACCGGGAAGTCAGAATGTGCTTCTTGAGGGAAGAAGACATCGACGGCTTTCTTCTGGAAGGGAGGGTTGGGGGCTTGGTGGCCGATCTCGACGATGTGGAGCTGGCATGAGCGCTACACACGAAACCATAATCCAACCACCCACCTTGGCACCGGTGCCCGTTCGCGAGGCGAACGCAAACAGCTTCGTGGGGTTGGCCGCACCGTCCAGCTTGATCTGGGCGAATACAGCGGCGTGACCTTCGATAGGCTGAGACACCCTCCTCTCGGTCGAGTACAACTGCATCGCTCCCTTGACCTTGAATCCGTTCGGAGCCTGGTTCGACGAGATACCGATGAGGCAGAGCCAAGTGCCGTCTTCCGAGGCCTTGTATGAGATGATCTGGTTGGCTTGCAGCGAGGCGTGTCGGTCGAAGACCTGTGCGTCAGCTGTGACGTCCAAAACTTCGCCAGAGTCGCTCACCTTCGACGGGCTGGCCTCGCCCTCCATGACCTTCCAGTGCAAGACCTCCAGCTCCGTCACCAGTCCTAATGTCGTGTCGTTGATCCATGTCCAGTAGATCACGTCCACACCCATCATATGGCTCCCGACCTTTTGCTTCGTGTTCAAGTTGAACAGTTGAAGCTGTCGGCCGGCTGGAAGTCAGCGATCCCGTCTTCATTTCGACGACACAGGGCTCCACCCACACTTCAAGGCGATGATTTTCTCCTTGGGGTGCATGATCGCCGAATCGGCGGTGACTGACGTTAGCCGCAGACGGGGGCGGAAGGCGGAGAGCTCACTCGGTCTCCGGATCACATTGTTGGCGTCGGAGAGGTCAACAATGACCACCTGATTCGTGTCGTTGACATTCTCTCGCCTGGAATCAGCGAACTGTACCAAAATCACCCGACAGATCGTCCGACGCAACAGCTCATCTCCATTCCCACGCGCCATCGCCAGGCTTCCGGTGCACCCTGCGACCGACTCGCTGCGTACCCGGCTTCTATGCTCCCCGACTCATAGATTCGCGCCAAGCATAAAGACGCCCTCCCGTCCGTGCACCGCTTCTCATCCCCAGGCCATGACAATTGCAACTTACACACAGATGAAGTGGTCCGACTCGAGCGTGAGGGTGTTGAAGGAGATGGAGGCGGGTTGGACACCGAGCGCAGTGAGCTGTTGTGCGAATCATGCGTCCACAGGAGAAGTACCGCGCGGTGAGAGGAGTGTGAGAGGCGAAGCGTGACGGGTTAGGGTTAGGAAGTCGAAGGGGCATGATCAGCTATCATTCGTTGTCTAATGCGGTGCGAGCATACCTGCAGGTGCTCGGTGAACTATCATCAGCACAACGTATCACCAAACCCTCCTGAGCGCCGCGTTGGCCCAAGGCCGAGGTCAAGCGCGTACTCACGTTGATAGGTTTGTCGGCCATGATGCCGACCGCTCGTCGCTCGACGTCGACCTCGTTCTAGAGTATGCTTGGGATCGGTCTCTCTGGCTCGCGTTGATGGCCTACGTATCGATCGTCACGGTTCGTTGCGAGGTGTGTATGAGAGGGAGGTAAGGGAAGGGAGGATGGGGGATATATGGAGGGAGGGGTAGTGGTGTGCAATGGATGGTCGGTATCGGTGTTGTCGTCTACGATGACGGCCACGATGCGAGGGGCGCGGGCGACGACAGGGCGGGCGGGCACGCTGTCACAGCACACGCGCGGCGAGGACCGTGCGGCCCCACACTCGGTCACTCTCACACGGCATTATACCCAATGTGGCAGTGGAGGTCGTCCACCTCCTCTAACACTTGCTCGATGCACAAAGGTGGGATGGGATGGGATCGTGCTGACGCATGGCAGGAGGGAGGGCGTTAAAGGAGTAGCCGGTAGCGAACGATCAGCAGGTTGGTATCGACAGGATGCAAAGGGTCCAATGGTCAACTGTGTTGCCGAGCCAAAGTGAAAACGACACATCATGGCCGAACCGTACTCTCCCTCCGAGGCGAGGCTCTTTTCCAATAGCGCGGGCTCATCAGCGAGGTTGTCCACCCGCGACGGTAAGGTTTCCGTCTTACCATCTCACTGCCCGCTGTGATCGTCGCTGACGGGCAGAGCTCCTTCCACCGTATCGGAAGAACTCGCGCTCAGATTCGCTAAATGTCGACCCATACGCCTCGTCGTCCTCCGACCCACTCCAAGCGCAAAGCCATGACCAAGCACAAGCATCAGAACTCAACCCACAGATGCAAAAGATCAAGCAGACGCAGGCCGAGATCGAGCTAGTGAAGGATCAGCTGCACAAAAACATCGACGCGATCCAAGAGCGGGGCGAGAACCTCGACAATCTGCAGAACAAGACTGGTCAGCTGCCATTTCCGCTTCCTCACGAGGGCGCAGCTGACCGGCAGACACACTGCACATCCAGAGTCAGCGCTTCAAGACGCAAGCGACGACTGTGCGTCGGAAGATGTGGTGGAAGAACTTGAAGGTGGGTAGGACGGCTCGCACGGAGTGGCCTGCAGCTAACATCAGTGGACGATCTGCCTCGGAATCTTGGTGGCGGTCATCATCGCTGGAGCGGTCGGAGGCGGTATTAAGGGACATGAGGTCATCACAGAACATAAGACTGTGGCCCAGATACAGAGCCAGACGCCAACTGCCGCTGCCTCGAGCTAGGAGCACGGCGTTTGCGGGTCCGCTTAGATGCTGTCGAATGCATGCATGATAGCCTTGGCCTACTCGGCGAGACGCAGTACGGCCACGCCTTCGACGTGCGCGGTCTGGGGTCAGCTCAATTTCCTCCTTGCCGAGAGGCGACACACCTGTGGAAAGAGGTCGAAGCCTCGGATCGACTCCAGGGTGTAGTTGATACCCCTCGACTTGCCCACGTGCAAGAACCAGCCCAGGTCCCTCGCTTGCGTGTGGACATTGCACGACACATACACCACCGTCAACGGCTTGAAGCGCAACAGCTGCTCCAGGAACGCCTCGTCGCATCCCTTGCGGGGCGGCTTGAATCAGCTTTGTATCCACCTGGTCCGTTCACTCACATCAACGACGACACAGCTGTGTCCTCCTGCAAAGCCAGCCGCGGGCAGATCCCCAAAGATGTCCTCCGCCTTGCCGCACAACCACGTACTCTTGCCCCCCAGGTCGTTGATCTCCGCGTTCTTCTTCGCCGCCTCGACCGCCTGCGGGTCGATCTCGACCCCCGCGACCTTCTGAAAGCCGCCGCTGAGGGTGATACCGAACAGCCCGGAGCCACAGTACGTATCGACCAGGTAGGTGGGCTTTTTCGAATCCGGCACATCGGGCGGGAAGATCGCATCTCGGACGTAAGATGTGAGCGGGACGAGGATCGAGTTGTTGTTCTGGAAGAACGATCCAGCGGTGAAGGTGAAGAGGTGGTCTCCCACTCGCTCGTAGACCGGGAGCTTGTGATTGGTGATGGTGATGTGCGAGTCTTCGGGAACGACGGGGGTGGAAGGGTCGAATGGGGCCATCGCGGATGATTCGGGCGTAGGTAAGGAGTCGCGAAGAAGCAGTGTTGCGCCGCGCGGGTACGTCTGGATTGTGCTACCTGTCAGCCGAGACCTGAGCAGATAGCTGCACGGTGACTCACTCCTGCACCTTTTTCCGCTCATGCACAAGCTGCCGGTTCAGGATCGGCGTAGCTATGGGACATTCCTGCGGTGAGCATACATGACACACCACATACGTCCAGAAAGTCACCTCGATGTCGAGCACTCCCGCTTTGCCTTTGCCCTCGAAGCCTATCCGCAGCTCCCACCTCTTCTCCTTCTTGCCCTCGGGTATGCCCCTCGCATTTTCTCCATTTTGCACCTCGCCGACCGTCTGAGCCGCCGCCGCATCGCCATTCATCGCCTCCTCGTCTTCAACGCTCTTCTCAACCAGCGCGGCATTGCCCTTGCCCTTCCCCTTGCCCTTCTTCTTTTGCCCCTCCGGCACGATGTCCGTCAATCCCTTCCACGCGTTATCCCCTACCCGCTCGAATCCAGCCTCGTTCGCCTCCAGCCCCCGCTTCAACCACTTGGGCATCGCATCGAAGTGAGGCGTGATCTTCGTCCGGTACGCCCACTCCTTCGGCGACGGGATCGTATCCTGGATGCGCGGGATGTCGGCGGGCGATAACCTTGAATACCGCGTATACGCGAGCTCGACCGTGCGTTTCTTGTGTAGCAGCTGCTGGGCGTACGGGAGAGGCTGGAACTGACATCCGCCGCTGCCCGTCAGCTTCAGCTCACCTAACGCAGTTCTACCAGCTCACCAAACGCCAAAGTACTTGCACCCGCCCTCCGGGAACTTGCGCCTGTCTCCCGGACCTCCTCGATGCGTCTCGTCGTATTCTAATATCTCCACAAGGTCCGCGGTCGAGTGCAACCGATCGTGCTTCTGCACCCTGACTCTGATGAGGTCTCCAGGGTGTGCAAACGGAGCGACGATCGCCCACTTCTTGTCGCTGCCGGAAGGTTGAAACAGCGATAACGACTCGCCTGACATCAGCTCTGCTCACCATGTCCTCACCCAGGCTGGACCCACCGGAAACAGTGAACGCGCCAACGCGGAGCGTGAGCTCCTGCCCATCGCGGAGTTCCTGCGGCACCTCCCACTCCCCCTCGTCCCCCTTGGCGATCACTCCGTCCACCCATTCCTCGCCCAGGAAGCTCCTCACATCGAGCCAGAGAACCTCGCCCGTGGAGTACGGCTCCGGGATGGGATGCTTCATCCGCTTCCGCTTCTTGATCTCGGCTTTTGTCCGCGCTGGGGCGAACATCGCGTTGACGGGCGCGTCCATCACGGCCTGAGCGACTTTGGACGACGGTCCCGCTTCAGGCGCGGTGTCGGCCGGGGTTGTAGCCGTCGCGTCGGCCATCTTCGTCCGCTTGGCCGGGGGCGAGCGTGACGGGGAGGTGGGCGGCGAGTGTGCGGGCAGTACCATCGGTAATGTCGTTCTAGATGTCCGTATGAATCTTGTCAACAGGGTCGGTCGCATAGACCTGGCGTGCGGTACTGCTTGTTGTGGATTGAAATTTCCAGACACCCATCCGACGAATGGCCGGCCAAGCAATTCGAATGCGGTTACGTAAACATCCCGAGTCAAGCGGCGATGTCCGCTGCAGGCCAGGCCCGCGTCAGCGTCACTCACTACAAGACTGCTCCTCATCGTCGGCATACCACTCTCCACTCAACCAGCACTCATCCATTCACCATGTCAGCCGAAGCATCTTCGTCGACGGTGCAGATCGTCAAGCCGGCTTCTATGGAGCAGGACAAGTACGATGCGATCAGGGAGTACCGTCAGGTAGGCTTTTGGCCCTCGATGGAGGTGACCGACGCTGACTCTGCAGAAAGTCGCGCAACATAACAAGATCAACGAGGACCTCAAGCGGGGTGAGTCGACGAACGCCCTTGTGTGGCGTGGCTTATGCCAGTCCGCTTGAACATCCGCAGCCTTTCAGCCGACTATGACAAGACAGAAGACGATATGAAGGCGCTGCAGTCTGTTGGACAGATCATCGGGGAGGTCCTCAAGCAGCTGGACGATGAGAGATGTGAGCCGCCACGTTGTCCCTTAGGCCGCGGCTGAAACCAGTCATTGTGAAAGCCTCGAGCGGACCGCGATATGTCGTCTCGTACCGACCTACCCTGCCAGCAGCGAAGGTGCGCTCACCGCCCGGACACGATGTTCGGAAAAGCTCACGTCACAGCTCAAGCAGGGCGTCCGGGTCTCGCTCGACATGACAACGCTTACCATCATGCGTATTCTCCCACGAGAGGTCGATCCGATGGTACGTTGTCAGCTGTCCTCATTGCCGAGGCCTTGAGCTCATGTGAAGGTGTACAACATGTCGCTCGAAGACCCCGGATCGGTCTCGTTCGCGGGTATCGGTGGACTGGGCGATCAAGTGCGGGAACTGCGAGAAGTGATCGAGCTGCCTCTGATGAACCCGGAGCTGTTCGAGGTGAGCTTCTCCAAGCCTGGGATAACGCAAGCTGACGTGCAGCGTGTCGGTATCAAGCCGCCGAAGGGTGTTTTGCTGTACGGACCACCGGGCACGGGTGAGCTTAACCATGCTTGGAATTGTCATGGAGCTTACGGTCAGGCAAAACGCTGCTGGCTCGAGCTGTCGCCGCTACGCTCAACACCAACTTCCTCAAAGTCGTCTCCTCAGCTGTGAGTGTGGCTAGCACGAACTGCAAGTCTGTTAGCTAACGGCAGATCGTCGACAAGTACATCGGAGAGTCTGCTCGTCTCGTCCGAGAGATGTTCGCCTACGCACGAGAGCATGAGCCCTGTATCATCTTCATGGATGAGATTGACGCTATCGGTGGTAGACGTTTCAGCGAGGGTACATCGGCGGACCGAGAGATCCAACGGACGCTCATGGAGGTGAGTCGCGGGGATCAAGCAATCCTCCATGCCACCCCGTGCCCTCGTCATGTTCGCCACTACTCATACATACATGCCCTGGGTTGTTGCGACCTGATCACTGCGAGAACTCCGCTCACACCCAGCTGCTCAACCAAATGGACGGATTCGACTCTCTTGGCCGAACGAAGATTATCATGGCAACGAACCGACCCGACACGCTCGACCCAGCCCTGATGCGTCCTGGTCGTCTAGACAGAAAGATCGAGATCCCCTTGCCGAACGAGCAAGGACGGCTGGAGATTCTCAAGATCCACGCAAAGGGAATCAACAAGAGCGGCGATATCGACTACGAGGCGGTCGTCAAACTCAGTGATGGGTTCAACGGCGCCGACCTGCGGAACGTTTGTACCGAGGCGGGCATGTTTGCGATCCGGGAGGACCGGTGAGCTGACCGTTCTCCGCCTGTGGTGTATCAGCTGACAGCAGTGACGCGATCATCCAGGAGGACTTGATGAAGGCTTGCAGGAAGCTGAACGATGCGAAGAAGCACGAGACGAAGATGTGAGCTGCTAACGTGCACGGCACGACTCAGCTGACGCGAAGGGATTACCAGGCGGTCTAGACGAGCCGTAGACGCGAATGATGATGTGTGTACGAGCATGACGTTCCAAAACGCGTACATGCAGCTTGACGATGTATGGGTTGCTCATGCGACGGATCATTGAGCGATGCGTGTCATTGGACAAGACATTATGCTTATGCTGCTCTACAACACTAAGGGATCCGCGATGATGCGTAAGGCAACTAGAATGGCACACTTGGCCAGCTTCCGGGTCGTTCTTCTGATTCTCTCTGGTGTTTCTCTAAATCTACACATCGGTCCCCTACCCTCGGGAGGCAGGATCTCCGCCTCACCGCGCCTCCGCCAGCAGATCGTTGATCGCCCTCGTACAGTTCTCTACGCCCTCTCTGACCTTGTCCCGCTCGTCCTCCCTCGTCCTCGGCAGGATCCGTCCGAAGAACCGATCCGGATGGAACTGCCGGATGCCCTCCCGGAGGACCTTCTTGACCTCGACGCCCGCCTCCTTTGCCAGGTCGGCCATGAACTCGCGGATCTTGGCCTTGTCGAGGCCCTTGGTGGTATAGTACACCGGCCAGGGGATATCGTTGAACCCGATGCGGGTCTCCTCGACCTCGCCCCCGACGTTCGTGATCGCCGTCCAGCGCGCCCTGTAATGCTCCCGCGTCGACTTTTTGAAATCGTCAAAGACCCATATGTCAGGTCCCGAGTGGCCCTGCGCTCTCCGTGCACGCTCCATCTCGGCCCGTTCCGCGCGCTCCTGTTCCTCCTGCGCCGCCTTCTCGTGCGCCTTGCGCTCCCGATGCTCCTTCTTCAGCCGTTTACGCCGCGCGGCCTCTTCGGCCTCCTGTGCCGCCTCGTCCGCCAACAGCCGCTCGTATGCCCGCTTCTGTGCCGCGGCACGCTGCGCATCGAGAATGTCCCGCTCTTCGAGCGCCTTCCGCCGTTCAAAGCTCTCACGGACGAACGACGCGTACTCGTCATTCGTCATCCCCGCCATGTCTGGCACCCCACCGATCGCGTCCGTCCGCGTGGGTCGATGTCCGTTCGCGGTGCTGGGGCCGGCGCCGTTGGTCGAGCGATGCCGGGCAGGGACGGCCGTATCCGGCGTGGGCTGGACATACCCCCATCCCACCCCTGTCCCGCCGGCACCTCCAAACGCAGAAGAGTCAAAGGGGTCGTCACGCAGTTGCTCCTCCATCATCCACCGAAGCCGCTCTTCCGCCTCGCGCTCCCGTTCCCTTGCGGCTGTATCGTCGATGGCGTCATCGTGCATCCCAGGTCGGGCAGATCTGGCCCAGCTGCTCGTCCCGTTCGCCCTGCGGCCGCCGGAGTGCGTGCCGCTCGAGCTCGGCCCAGCCTCGTCGTCCGAATCCACGAGGATCGCCTCACTAGCCGTCTTGCCCGTCTTCCCCGGTGCTCGCGGGCCGGGCGAGACCGTCTGCGCAGACCGCTGGCGCCTCCGCGGCGGGGACATCGACCCCAGCAGGTCGTCCACTCTCGGGGGTGACACCTCAAACCCATTCGCCCGGTTGATGCGCTCCTGCTGACGCTGGAACCGCCGTTTCTCGCGTTTGTAGATCTTCTCGGCCGTCTCGACTTTGGTCGCTTTCCTGCGGGTCAGCAAATGTCTGGATGAGCCTGTCAACGCAGATCGGCTCTAGAGCATTCCATAGGGACTTCGTCACATTTACGACTTGGCGAGTCCGTCCTGAAATGCCGGAAGGGAGATGTAAGCTCTGCCAATACCACACTCACAGCTTGATGCGCCCGCCTGGACGGATATCGTACGCCCCGCCATCCCCGTCCGACAACGGTGTCGTCGCGGACGACATGGCCTCTGCTGATGATAGCGAGGCAGTGAGATAGCCAATAGATGGGAGTATCGGACAAAACTATGATACAGGTATGATGTAGATGATCATGATTGATGAGGTCAAAGTGATCGTCGAACGAAGGACCGGGTGTAGCTGAATCCGTCGCGTTTCAGCTGTTGGGTGGCAAATCGGGGCTGACGGAGTGGCAACAGCCAGTGGCGGGGGGGAAGATGTTCCGGGGCGATGTCGCGAGTACCACCAACGAGCGCAGAGATGAGGGTCATGGTCATGCATCAGGTAAGGGAAAGTGTGGAGATATTCGGATATCCAAGACGTTCTAGTCGTTCCCATCTCCGGTTTCTCCGCAAACTCGGGAGATCACGCCGCAGCGGTGGCCTCGCTACGCCCCGCATCCACGCCCAGCACATCGGCCTCTGGCTCCGCTTCGGGCGGGTGCTGCTCCCATGACCGAGCGACTGATGGGCGGGGCAACATCCCCACGATCTGTACGACAAGCACAAACCAGCTCACTGCCACAGCAACGCCGAAAAGCGCCATGGAGCTGAGGTGCGCCGAACCTATCGGGAAGAGGATGAGGGCCAGAGCGCCCAGGAGGGAGATGGCGTTGCGCACGACCTGTCATCAGTACGAGGCTCTTCAACTCGGGGCGGGGGGACCTGGCGAGCAGAAACGGGACAGACACCCACCCTCGGTACCCGGGCTTCGGACCATGGCGCGAGGTTCCGATGGGTCATGTCGATCAGGGTGAGGAACAACAACGCGAAGCCGAGCCCGCAGCCCCAGTACCTGCGATCAGCCCTGTGACATCTGCCTCCCGGCTCAAAAGCGCGCCTCACCATTCCAGGCCGGTCGCCACCTCGTCCTCCTTGATCATCTCGCCCGAAGCCGCCGAGGCGAGGACGAGCGAAGCGCACAAGGGCCAGTGCAGCCTGCGGTGAGTGATCATACGGATCGTATATGGCGACACGACTCGACTCACATCGAAAAGCACACTCCGGAGAACCAGGATCGACGGAGGGCGTGCTCGTAGTGATTATTCGGCTCTGATGGGATCATATACCTGCGACGCGTCAGGAGCTCCACTCATGGCTGCCGCCGTTGCCAGGACTCACAGGTAGTTGTACGCCCATGCGACCATCAACCCCAGTGCCGCGCGGCCGAACTTGGTCGACGCGCCTATGTCTGCCCTCGTCGCGGTATATAGAAGGTTCATGCTGCAGTCAGACCGGTCTCGCACACCGTATGCGACGAACGTACACCAGCTCGCCGAGCTGATATCAGCGACACGCCCGAACCAGCGCACGATCACGCCAGACGCACCACGATGACCACGAACGCCCCGCTACGATCGATCGCATGCTCGATGTTCATCGCGGGGATCCTGAAGCCCTCCGGCAGCGCAGGCATCTTGTGCCAGTGCACACCGGCCGGGACGGTCTCTGGGTTCTCGCGGCGCTGGCGATAGAGATGCAGGCGCCCTCGGATGTTGTACAGGATCAGGTCGATCCGACACAGGTCGACGACGATGCCGAGAGAAGCGAGGATGATCTGTGCGCGGCGGGATGTGACGAACAGGAGGGGCTATCGATCAACTCAGCTCTGCTGCCTCGTCACGCCTTCTCGGCTGAGCCGGGAGGTAGACCGCGTGCTTACAAAGTAGACAAACATCGGGACGAAGACGGCCAGGGCCTGCAGGAACTGAGACTGCCGGAACTTGCGCAGCTTTAGGCCGTATATGAACAGCACGACGACTGGTGTGAGCAGGCAGACTGGATCAGCGGGAGCTGCCGCAGCTCGCCTCGAGAGAGCTTGATGATGAGCCAGAAGGCCACGGCGGCGCGGATGGCCGAATGGTCGAGCTCCTCTTCTTCCTCGGACGGGTGCAGCTCGATGGCCGAGGCGTTGACCGAGTATCCGAGGATGCAGATCATCCCCACGAGGATCCACAGGCGGTGCAGCAGCTGGTGATGAGCCCGTCAAGCCCCTCCGTACCGTCTCAGTTGGACGTCAGACGTACATCATCTGTTCCAGACACATTCGAGTACTTCCTCGCTTCTTCCCAGATGCTCCAGCTGAGAGTCGGCGTCAGCTTCTGCCCCTGGCGCTGTGGTCACAGACGAACCTCGGCCAGAACGTCAGTACGAACCGCGCGACGGCCGGTCCGGACGGTTCCTCTTCGTGTCAGAAGGCCCACACCACCTCGGTTCACCCACCGACAGCAGCCTCGGCTGGGCGTCAGCTCGTCCCTCCGCCCTTCTTCCGCCGACCTACCAAGCTGATGCACGACCGCTACGAACAGCAAATCAAAGAACAGCTCCACCCTCGGCACCTCCCTCGGCGACGGCTCGCGGTATATCTTGCCCTATCCCTCAACACCTCGTCACCGACATGTGCCTTTCCAGCTTACCCCTTCGACCCACTGCCGTCATCTCTCGGCCCCTACGAGCACTGTGTGACCCACCTGCCGGATCACAAATGGCCTGAACAGCTCGCGCAGCCTCGTAGCCGGCTCGGGCTCGTGCGCCTCCTGGTGGAAGACCAGATGCGCATCCGAGCCGTATTTGCCCGTGTGTCGCTCATGGCTTGCGCCCTTTCCGGGGCTGCCATGCCCGTCGGCACCGGGAAGAGGGGGTCTTGTCGGGTGCATCAGGTCTTGCGTAGACGACGAGGCAGAGTGCGGTCGCGAGTGCGGATGTCCCACTATCATCCTGATCACCGGGCGCCCAGGTGCTATATATACATCTGGAACTGGGGTGCAGCGCTGTTGTGTGGGAAAAGCGAGCAGCTTCGGGCAAGACCCGGCCCGCTCTGCGCTCTCTGCACTTGTTGGTTCTGCAACGAGCGGAAGAGCGGAAGCGGCGGGCAGCGGATAAGCTAAATGCTGATTCATTAGCCCCGTGCCTGGCCGAGAACGGCGTCGCGGTGGGCGGGCGGCGGCCAACGCCGAGGAAACCGGAGGGAAGAGCGTGACTACCCACGGGGTCCGGGCAGCGGATCTCTGAGCACGACGTCGTCCGCGAATGCAAATACGGCTCATCTCCCACGCCCTCGTCACCCCGCCGCTCTGCCTTTTCGTACCTCGTGTCAGTCCGCCGCAGCGGCCGCGCACGCTTGCCTGGGCTCCACCGCACGTGTGGAACTGATAAGTAATGAAGGGATGGGATGGGAAATGGTCTCAAATCACTGCTGAATCCATTGACGAGCACAGCAGCTGTCCGCCCGCGTCGCATCTGCCCGGCGCGCATTAGCATATGTCCTTTCTGCCTGCTCCCGAGGTGCCCACGCAATTTGTCGTCATGGCTTCCCCAATTAACTGACTTGATGAGACGAGACATGCGATATATACCGTTTGGATGACAAGTCATACCCCGTCCCCGCAAGGCATTAACGAGAAGCACACGACTCTGCACCATGCCCAAGCCCTCGACCGCATCGACTTCCACGGTGTCCTCCCGTCTCTCGGGAGTCCAGCACGAGATCATGCGCGCACTCACCAGGACCCGGTCATTCAAGAAAGAGTCCCTCCCCACGTTTCAGTCGTCAGATCACTACACGATCCTGCAGAATGCAACCTCGCAGCTAGAGTCGCGCCTTGACACTGCCTATGACCACATGTACGAGCTCATAGACGCGGCGGATCAGGCCGAGGAGTGCGCGTCTTCCGGCCGAGCGAGAAAACGTCGCTCACAGACTTCCAAGCAGAAGGAGCTGAACGAGTCGCTTCTAGGCTGTAGAGGACTGACAGGGGCGATGATGGCTTGCTGGAGTGACAATTTTGACGATAGGGAGTGGTCCGAAGATGATGATCAGTTCAAAGCGAACGAGTCCGTGAAGAAGATCGAAGGTCACATCAAGAACGCGCGCAAGGATCTCAAACCTGACCGCTGAGTCTGCTGGATCGTATGACCAGGGGATGAAGAAAGGGAAGGAGTCAGGTGAAGAAGGCCGCCGTCCTGTAGCACGAACGTTCCATGTTCAGTTATTCGCATAGTCTGCTGATTGACCCGCATACAGAACATAAAAGCCATATACATCAAAACGTCCAGTTCGGGGGCTTACCCACCGGGTCCGTCCGGCGAGAGTGCGCCCCCTCCATGCCGAGTATCATCTCCACGACGGTCGCGCCGGTATGTCCATCTCGCCTGCGCCACTTGCTGAGCGAGTGGCAATACTCCCTTCCGCGAGGTATCCAGCTGTTCCATACGTCCCAATAATCGTTTCCCATTTCCCAAGCATCCGGGTCGAGCGTCACGCCAAAGATGCGCGCGTTCGCCAGTGTATCGTTTACGAACGCCGTAACGTCCATGTCCCGTCCGGCCATGAGGCACTGGACGGCCTTGGCGCGCATGATAGCAATCGGGAATAACACAAGGCGGGCGTCGGATGCTGGGTCCGCTTGGTATTGCAATAGTCGTTTGGCGTCCTCGGCGGGGATAAATTTGAGTTGGCGCTGGTGGAACATCGATTGTTCCGCCTGCGGAACGAGCGCTGTCAGCGCGAGGAGGAGTAGCTTCTGGTGGGCGGGTTCGAGGGGTGGCAGTGGCGGTAGAGGGTACGGTAAGGGGTTGGGGAGTAGAGAAAGCAGGAG
>JAHXHD010001244.1:0-23144 GCA_019857685.1 Papiliotrema terrestris | reverse complement strand
CCTCAACCCACCACTCACATCCAAATCGACCGCTTGGTCGCTTCATCAACGTAGAAATGGTGTCCCGACTTGGGATCGAAACATCGCACCCAGCCGGGTGGCAAGTCCCGTCGTTCATCGTCCATGCTTTTCCGGCCTTCTTCGTCGACCAGTCCGGGACTGAGCAGATCGTCGCTCGAATCACTAGATTCCGTCTCGTTCGTCCTCGTTCGCTCCATTGCAGTTCCCTGATTGGACGCATCGGAGGACGCAGGCTGGGTGTTTCCAGCCGGGGTGGTCACCCGCACGGCCGGCTGACCATTAGTGGCCGTATCATACGAAGGGGGTGCGTCTGTTGGCATCTTGTGGGTGTGTGTTGGATGAGGGATAATGTAAGAGCTGTTTAAGAGACCCCCTGGATCGTATGCAAGTCAGCAGAACGATCGCTAAGAACCTGGAGCCCCTGACGTCATCAACTTGCAGAGCCTTTTAGTCGGCCGCGGGGTCGGCACGCTCGGCTAGATCAGCATGAGATTCGGTCGATACGAGCTTATCAGCATGCTATGCGGCTGAGCTTGGCGGCCGGTCGTCGTGCCGAGGGAGACGAAGGGGGAAGATGATGAGGGGAAATGCAAAGGGCTGTCAGTCGGGGGAATGGAGCTTCCGATCCGGCCGCATTCCCCCTGCGCTCGGCTGCAGTCGATTTCTGCCGTTCCATCATTACTCTGTGCCGGCTGTCTCCCTGTTCCGGAACCCCTCCTGGCTGGCAGCATCGGACGGGGTCTAGATACATCAATCTTGCCATAATGCATCTGCTACGGAATCAGCTGACATCGACAATAGCCCCAGGGATCCGGCATGGTACCCTTACATCCCGCTCGCCTTCCGTGCCCTGCTCCATTCTATAGGCCCCGGCAGTCCGAGGCCATGAAGGAGAAAAGGCAGCAAGCGATCCTCCCCGCCGGACTCTCCGGCCATCTTGGCCGTACGGGCCGGCCACCCATGTACCAGATCCGCTCGAACCATCGGTCCGCTAACCAGCCAGAACCACGCAAACATCCAGATCCTGCCCCACCACCCCTCGACCTTCCTCCCCGTCGCCTTGTAGAACGCCCTCTCCATCACACAACCGAGTCCGCATCCGAGCCAGAACGTCATCTGAGAATACCACTCGAGCGATCCGGTGTTGGGGTAGAAGAAGATGGCATGGTATAGCCCGGACAGGCCGAATACGCCAAGGATGTAGATGGATCGGGGAGCGCCACCGTACTTGAGCGGGGCCGCGAAGCGTATGTATACGTCCTGCCGTCAGGCACACAGTCATGGCCAAATGCAATGGACGTACGCGCATGAAGTGATGATACCGCTTCCCCCAAAACTCGGTCAGACTCGTGCTTGCCAAAGGATTATGCCACCATCTAGCCGGCCATTCTTCGTCCGTGTACAGCCCAAGGGCTATCGTCAAGCCCGCAAACGACTCGCAGATCATAGCTGTCCCCTGGTACATCGTCGCACCGATAGTGAACGCCCAATATGCGCTGCCGAGATACGTGTCGATGCCGAAGCGCGGATGAGACGGGTCGATCAGGTAGTAGGGGATAAACGTGAGCAGCTCGACGATGAGCGTGTGGAACAGCGCCGCACCAAAACGTCGTGACACGGCTCGGATGTAGGGCACGTGGGATCGTGCGATGGGCCTGAAGGAAAGGCGTTGGTTTGCGTCAATGAGGAGGTTGAGCCCTCGGAACGCAGTCGTGCGACGCAGCCCGTACCAGAATGGCCGAACAGCGAGGGGAGGGTAAGTGGGAGGATGTGCCATAAAGGCATAGTACGAGCTGGCGGTGACATTCTGGCGGTGAGCATGCATCTGCGCCGCCCCGGTGCCCTACCCATTTGAACTGGCATGAGCTTTACCCCTGTCCGTCTCGCACCACTTACGGCCGTCTCGACAAAGGGCAAGGCGAATACTTTCGTGAGCGGATTTGATCTACCATTCTGAGCACATACGGGGTTCGTTGGCGATGTTGATGGTCGAGATGAAGTGTGCGACCATAGGCAGTCCGAGGGCGAAGAGCGCGACCCGGGCAGAGCGAGTATTGTCGTAGTGTGCAAGATAAGCGATGGCGTAAGGGATACCATAGGTCAATGCCCACATCCACGGTGCAGGCGACATGGTCAACAATGAGAGTCCACTCTGGTGTGCATTCTAATTGAGATAGATCCAAGACGTTGGTGATCCAGCGTAGCTCGGAGTGCCGGATGGCCGACCATCTATTTGTTTCAGGCCGCCGAATACGTTTCAACGCGCCGTAACGCGCCGTAACACGTGATGTTGCATCGGTGAATATATAACATTTCCCCCTCGCCCCCTTTCCCCGACCACTCCCCAGGCGCCCGCGCTCTCACCTCTCTGCCATGTTGGGAGAATGGTAAGAGGAACGAGGCCGACGTCTCACAAGCTAAATACCCCTCAGCGCCCCTCTGCCAGTTGAATTGCCTCCATGGCTCTCCGGATCTCCTCCTCCTCTGCACGCTTGAACTCCTCCACGGCACGGATCGCCTCATCCACCTCGTCCCCTTCATCCCCGTACGCAAAGACATCGCCGTCTCCCCAGTCCTCCGCGTATCCATCCTCGGCCCGAGGCGAGGTCGTCGACGACGCCGACGCCGACGCATCCTCCATGGACAGCATCATGGCATACTGCAGCGCGTCATCCGCATCCAGCCCCATCTCGTCCATCAGATTGCTCTGCTGCACGGCCGAGCGGGACGGCGTGGCCGCCTCGGCGGCAGCTTGCTGCTCGAGTCGCTCGTCGCGGACATCTTCACGCAGACTGCGCCAGTCTGCCGTCAGCCAACCGATCAGTCCCTCAGCGTCATTTCACTGACCCATCCCGCGCGACACGCGTCCCGGCTGCCCGCCCTTTCCTTTACTCTTCGCCGAGTCGGCCTTCTTGATTGACCCAGCACGCCACGCGAACACACGCCTGCCTACGGCCGCTACGAACAGGTCGTTCTCGAGTATGACCTGATTGACGGTATGCCACGCCGCGTTCGGATCGTCGCTCTCAGCCATGGCGAGGTCGGCTGCGCCGAGGTGTGCCGCCCGGAATTGCCGAAGCAGAGTCGGTATTGCCGGTAATGGGTCATAGACTTTGACGAATGTATCGCACCCCCCTACCGCAACCAGACCACAGTGGTAGTCCAGCGCCGTGACCCTGCGGTCGAGGGCCGCCCAGCCGCGGATGGGCGAGACATCAGATCCGACATCATCCCATGGCCATATCCAGGCGGATCCAGCTTGATCCCCCGCTACCACCAGCCTGCCGTATTCGGCCTTGTGCTGGACGGGCGGCGGCGTATCTTCTCCACTCGATGAGCGGCGTTGGCGGAGTGGGGCGGAGATTGGTGCGCTCGGGCTCAGGAGCACGCGGAAAGCCGTCAATGGCGCGCCCAGTGGGGTGACGTACCGCCGTTCGTCGACTTCCGACGTGGTCGGATCGATATCGTACCGCGTGAAGAAGGCTTCGTCCCGGCGTGCTACCATGACGCTGATGCCGGTGTCCCTCGCGTCGAGCTCGAAGGCTTGGTAAGCGCCGACCTCGTCGACGGAGCCGACATCCACTCTGACTTCCCGAGGCGTCTCCTCTGTGACGCCCATCCACACTCGTAGGTCTCCGTCCCCGGTCACTGCGCATACGACGTCGTGTTCCGCGTCACACCGCACGAGCACGATAGGGTCAGGTTCCAATGCGCGGGCATACTTGAGCGCTTCAGGCCGGCTTTCCAGCGGCTCGACAAGCGTCGACGCGAACAGACAGCTCATGCTCCCGCCGACGCCTTTCCGCTTGCTCCCCTTACTTCCCTCCGGCGCATCGTACTGCCAGTACTTGGCCACGCCGTCACTTCCCGCCGTGACGAACCGCAACGTATCGCCGGACGGCGAAGCGTTCACATCGACCACCTCACCATCATGTCGGTCCTGAACCTCGCACGTGGTGTTGACCGATTGTGCGCGGTTGCCCGCCGCGGAGGGATGCTTGGTCTCTAGACTCGTATGAACCACCGACCCGTCCAGCTGGCCCCAGAGCGCGTACGTCTGGGTTCGAAGAGGAAGATGTAACGCCGAGGGCGGGTCGACATGGTTGAATTGGGGGTGGATATGGAAGTTTGCTGCGAGTCAGTCGAGCATCAGGATGATACGTTTATCAACTTGCCATCTCGCCCAGGTCCCCAGAACCCTTTGGACACCTTGGCGCTGAGCGGGTCGCTCTTGACGATGGCGCCGGGACCGAGACCCGCAGTGAGAACATGAGGCGGCAATCGGGTCGTGGCTGCTATCCGGGCATCGTATTTCTGCCGTGCTGTCAATTTCGGGGCGACCGACGATGGCTGCTCCGCTTTCAAGTCGGACTGTGTATGTTGACCTACCAGTCCGCGGGATGAGACCGCGAGCGGAGGAGGGTACGACAGAGATAGGGTATGTATCAGCCCGACGGACGGCGTGTGCGTCACCGGGGCAGCTTTCGACGTGGTCCACCGCCTATCATAAGCCCACCAACCATCTCATCGCACGTTGCTCATCGCGCCACTTACTCGAGCATGGATTCCCTGCCGAGCGCTTCCCGCCTCCAGCCCCTGTTCGCTGCGCCCAGACACCCTTGCACAAGCACATCCATCTCCCGCCGGACGTCCCGTGGCCGGATGGACTGCAGGAACCCATACACGTAACAGTCCTTCCAGATGGAGTCGTCGTCCAGAATCGCCCTCAGCCCGGCACACGTCTGACTGAGTGCCCGCAGGCTCCGCGGGGGCATACGGCCCAAGAGAAGGCGCATGACGTCCTCTGGAAGGGCGAGGATGTAACAGATCCCGCCGCTAGGCTGCTTGACTTTGGGCTTGGGCTTCCATTTCCTCACTTTGCCCGATTGGAGGTCGCGCTTGCCGGGGCGGTCGTTTAGGATGTGCGAGGGCGTGACGACTTCGATGGCGTCCGCGTCGGCAAGAGCAACGGTATCAACATCGTCCGCCGTGCTGCTGGGGCCGAGGCCGAGATTTGCGTGCGACGAGGAAGCAAGAGAGGACATGATGACGAGTAACAGATGGGCGGTGAAATGTAAATCGGACCCGGCCGGTACAGTCATCCATCCCTCCACCCACGTGTCGACTCGTCAATGCATTCGCTCATCGTCCATGCTACGTTTACATGCACTATGCAGATTACCAAACCGGCTCATCGAACGGCGTTGCCTGAGCCAATGCGGCGCCAAAGTCCTGCAACAAGAAGTCATCGCCGTCGAACCCGAGGCTGTCTAGCCCGAGCTCACTCGAGGGGGGAAGCAGGTGCGCCTGGTCCCATCGCGCCGAGACCGGCGGCGGCTGCAGCCGAACGATGCCATTTCCGCCGTCGGCATTCGAGAAGAATGCGCCCGTGGGGGATGGGTATGGCGCGGCGAAGAGGTGCTGTTGGTGTAGGACCTGCTGCTGGGCTGCCAAGGGGAGCGGTGCCTGCAAGTCCATCTGCGTGCCGAACGAGCCCGCCGTGGGCGAGAACGGCAAGGCTTGGTCGTAAGTGTAGAAGTCTGATCCCGGAATGGCGAGCCCTGGCTGAGGGTATACCATGGGGACGGTCTCTGATCGTCAGCCTCTGTATACGTCGCGATCGGCCAGCCTACCTTCGGGATAAGCATACGTCTGCTGCACTGGATGCTGCGCCCAATCAAACCCAAGCAAGCCCGTCTCAGCATAAGGCATGTCCGTCTGCAGGTCGCTCTCCGCATGCGGTAGCGGGTACGCAAAGTCGCCCTCGAACGTCGCGGGCGAGACGTCCCGGGACGGCGCAAGCGACGCGCGGGAGCTGCACTCCGTCCAGGCGACAGAAGGGGTGCTGGTCTGGCGGCTCTGCGCACGCATGGCCCTCAGCGCGCCCTTGGACAGCTCGTTCGCCCCGACGGCGCTCGTCGTCCTGCCGTCAACGAGGTATTAAAACCTTGCTCGACCCTGACCCACCTGCTCGACGCCGACACCGACTCGCGCTGGATCTTGTCTCGGATCTCCTGCTCGAGCGCCTCGCCGCTCTTCCCCTTGAGGAGCAGTTCCGCGACCGAGCGGCACTTCTCCTCCTCGGCGTCGTCTTTGCGCACCCGTCGGCGGATCACGTTGGTCCGGCGGTAGACGGGCTGGTACCGGTATCCAGGGTACCTGTCGTCAGCCTTACGGGCTACGGGATCAGCCGGGTCGCGAACTTTTTCATGTGCTCCTCCTTTTCAATCCTGGCGAGCTCGTTGAAGTGCGCCTTCTGCTCGGGGCCGGCCTGACGTCAGTCAAGTCAATCACCATGAGAGAAGCAGCGCGGCATACCTCGGACCACATTTTGGCGACAATGACAGAGACGTTCTGGTGTCGCATCTCAACACTCGGGGGGATGAGCTTCGAATCGACCACATGTTTTCGGAACAGGATGAAGGCATTGCGCGGGCGGGGAATATGTTCCGGGTGTTGCTGCCCTCAGCACCGTCACACAAAGTCTCACACCGCGACTCACCTTCCTCGCATGGCTGACCTTCTTCTTCTCCTTCGCCCCCTTCCCCTCCCTACCCATCGCAGCAGCTCCATCTGACACCGCCGCCGTGGAGACCTTCGGCGTCTTAGGCACCTTACCCAACCTCGGTCGCGCAGTTGCGAGTCTGTCGTCCACTCCACTCTTCGCCTGGAAGAGCTTCGGATCGATGCTCAGATTCACAGCCGCGCCATGGCTCGAGGGGGATACTCGTCTCTGGCCGAACGTGTCCGGCTCAGTCTCAGATGACCGGCCCGAAGCGACGCTGGACCAGCCTTGCTGTGACAGGTCGGACGTGTGAGATGTATTCGAGGCGAAGGACGAGATGGAGCTGTGCGAGCGGAGCGGTCGAGCGGGGTACTGCTGTTCCTGTCCGTCCTGACCGAATGGCGGGGAAGGGTCTGCAATCAGCGATGGACCACGTAGACATGGCCGGGCATCGCGCACCATTGTACATTGTCCAGCTCATTCTCAGTGATAGGATGAATCCTTTACGAGGCTTCGTCAAGCTTGCACAAGCTGGAATGAGCAGATTGGCGGAAAGCAACGGTGGAGAGTCTGCTGCGCTAGAGCGAAGGGGAGTTGAGGGCGAGCGAGCATCTCTCAACAAAGGAGAGCTGTCTTATGCTCAGCAGCATCAGTGCCCACCACCGTCAGTAGGTCTATCGAGCAGGCTCCCAGACCGGTCGTTCTCACCGAATCAGGTCGTAAAGGCCGGTTCGATCTCTTGGAAGGAAAGGCACGGCCTTTGATTACAGGGGGTATCCTTTCGCTTATCAAAGGGATCTGCGGCGCGGCGGTCAAGTTCAGCGCGTTGGATCCGCAGGTTGGTCACCCGGTCAAGCATGCATGCTAGCGGTACGGGTACCCTTGGGTTCCTTGGGTGTACGGATGGTTCGAGCCCGCCGGCGGAGGGGGCGGCACGCGGGGATAGCCGGTCGGAGGCGGATGGGCCGGGTAGGCCTGTGATGATGGAACCTGGCCGTATGACTGTGGCGCGGCTTGGCCGTAGGTTTGTGGCGGCGGGGCTTGTGGATAGGGCGGCGTGTATTGCGTTTGAGGTAATGGCGGAGGGCTTCGGGCTTGGTGTGGCCGTGGAGGGGGAGGCGGGTACGGTGACTGGTAAGAGTGCTGCGGGACCTGTGGAGGTGGCGCGGGATAGGACGGTCCTGCCGAGTACGGCGGGCCGGCGGAGTATGGCGAGGTGGTGTTGGGGTGAGGAGACAGCGTGGTGGGGTACGCGCTTGTCCGGCTTGTATACTGCGAGCCACCCGACTGTGGCGGCGGTGGTGGAGCTGGGTAAGGGCTAGCAGGGCTCGAATACGCGCTCGCCTGGTTGGGAGGGGCGTAGCCCGTCGTGGGGTATACTGATTTTGGCGGCGGGGGAGGCGACGGTGCGTATGCCGAGTACGAGCTCTGCGAAGCCGGCTTGAGCGGATCCGGCAAAGTCGAGTACGTGTCCAACGCACCGCTTCCCAGCGACAGGCCCGTCAAGCGCGCTTCCAGTCCGGAACTCGCCGGGCTCGCCGATGTCGGCTCAAGCCTCGCGCGGGTCTCGATGTCCCCAACCATTCTGTTCCGTTCTGTCTCGCGACGCTGCACCCAGCTCTTCACCTCGGCCGACAACTCCCGGAGCACGAGCGACATGCTCTCGTAGAACGACAGACCCTTGCCTGCGCCGGCATTGACTTCGGACCATTGCTCCGCTGCGGACTCGAGCTGCTTCTCCCACTCTCGCACGCGCTTCTGCCGGTCCTTTGCTCCGCGTTGACGCTCCTTGATGCCTTTGCTCCGTTCCGTCTGGCGGATGATATGCTCTAGCTCGCTGATGACTTGGTCGGACGCTTGTAAAGCCGAGGTAATGCGCGCTTGGTACGGCCGGAACTTTTCCAGCTCGCTAGCGAAGAGCTGCGGCTCGACGTGTTGCGAGCGGCGGTTCAGGAGGAGCAGGTTAGACACGTCGTCGTTTTGTATCTGGCGTCAGCAGGCGCTCGATACCTTGCACGCCGCGCTGACCTTCTCTTTCAGATCCTTTAACACATCGTCACGCTCGCGGCGGATCTTGCCGAGGCGGTCGAGTCGGGCTGACGCGTCGCTGACGGCGAGAGCGAGAGCCTCAACTTCAGCGCTGCTCAGGCTCGAGCCCGACTCCGCCGAGTCGTCCAGGTCAAGCAGGTCAACGTTCCGCTGGATTTGTTTCCCCGCAGCGATCTGTTGAGCCAGAGTCTGCAAGTCGCCCTTGGCGATGATAGCGACATCAGGCGATATCTGCTGCCAGAGCTCGGACAGGCGCTGATCCGACGCAGCGGCCGCAGAGATGGCCCCAAGATTGGACGTGATGGTCTGGCGGAAATGCCCTGTTTGTTGTCCGGACGGCGCTTGAGTGAATTGCGGCGCGTGTTTGGCCTATAGTCAGCACCGGCACCTCGTCACGATTCCGACTCACCCTCATCCGCTCGCATTCGCGGCTCTCATTGTCAAGCAGCGCGCTCAGTTCATGCAGCTCGCGCTCGCAGCGAGATCGTTGCGCCTCGAGGTCGCGAAGCTGCGCGTCGATCGACACGCCGGCGATATCCGGGGCGAGCCGCTGAAGGGTCGAGCTGACCTGCACATCGTCGTCCGCATCGCCATCGACAATCTTGCGCCAGGATGTGAGGATCGCGGGCAGGCCGAGGTGTTCGAGACTGGCTCTGATCTGCCCTTCACTCAAATCGACCCGCTCGACCTCGCTGCGAACGAGCTTGGCCTTCTCTTCCGAGTACACCGAGGCGGATTCGTGCACCGCGAGGGGGACAAGCCGGATGAAGATGTCAGGGCCGATGAGCTTCGACACGTCGGGGTTCGAGTACACTTCCTGGATCGTGATCGGCGACGCGGCTGGCAGCTTCTCGATCGCTGGTAGCGACGTTTCCGATGGCAAGATGTCGTGGTAGATGAGCTCGTTGTCGCGTATCGCCTGGTCCTTTGCCTCCGTGCACAGCGACGCATGGGCCTTGGCAATCTCCGATAGACTTGTCGCCGCATCACTCGGCAACGACGGTGTGGAAGCGGCGTAGAATGTATAGTTGAAGTTTGTCGCTTGCTTGAGCGCATCCTGCGCCGAAGCATCCGCCTGCTTGAGCCGGACCAGCGCAGACCCGTGCTTCCCTGCCGCCGCGTCCGCCACAGAGCGGTAATACTGCGCCATGGACAGGAACAGCCTCGCCTTGATCTGGATAACATACAGCCAGTTCCTGTCGAATACGCCCTTCCCCTGGAACTCTTTCATCTCATCCACGAGCGTGGCGTACATCCCAGCCGCCGAGTTGGCCGACCTGCACACGAGCGTCGGCGACTTCTTCTCCGAGATGAGCTTCTCGGTGAACACTTCGGTGGACTGCGCCATGAGGAGTCCAATGAGGAAGTGGACGACCTCGCGGCCGAGGTCGACGGATGGGGCGTGCAGAAAGTTCTCGTTGATGTAGGTGAGCATACCGGCCGAAGCCCGCGAGTTGAAGTACGCCCGCTTGATCCCCTCTGGGTCGGCGCGGGAGCCGCTCGCGGCGATGGAGGAGAGGACAGAGGCGAGGAGATGGATGATGGAGGCTTTCTCAAAGGCCAGGGAGGTTTGGGTGGTGGGTTTGAGCGTGAAGGCGTCGTTCCTGCCGTGAGCAATAACTCTGGCCGCAGTCACTCACCAGACAAAGGGCACTTTGATCTCGGCGAACCGCAACTCAAGCAGCTCGAGCTGGCCGAAGTATTTGTACAGCAAGTCGCGAGCTGCCATCAGCTTGATGCCCCCTAATACATCGTCCGTACGCACCAGTCTGATCGCTGCCCGCGCCCTTGACGGCGTCTTGGCGACATCGCTGGAGAACGCTGCATTCCTCGGCGTAGTTCTTGGGATCTTCGCCGTAAGACTGTCCGATGATCGATCGAATTGGATTTGTCCAATCCACGTCGGTGGTCGTCTTTCGCGGGATGGATATGAGGGGTGATTGCGCCGACATGGCTATAGATGAGCGACGACAAGCGGGGGTGAGGTGATGCGCTTCGTCATGTAGCCGTAGGTGGCGGGGCTCCCGGGACTGTCGAGCGCTCCACGTCAGGTCCTGATAACGATTGACCTTTGTTTCATCGCACCGGTCCGTACAACTGGCCAGGTGGTCATCTACCACGACCATGGCCGCTGCAACGGGAAGAATACCACAGGGAGAGGTCATCGTCGACGTGAGTGCATAACGACGTGCTTGACCGTTACTGACGCCGCAGTTTGCCGACGGAGGGTCGTACATCAAAAGTGGGTAGACCGCACCCCGACGGCGCTCACCGCAGGCAAGCTGGAGGATTCGGTGCTGGAGATCGAGAAGCGGCGCATAACCAAGGACGAGGGGAGGAAAGCGCAGTCGGCGATGGAGGCGCTCAACGTGGGCACCGCGGCGACAAAGCCAAAGACAGAGGATGTGGATTACATTGTGGGTCACAATCGGCCCGTTGATGGCCCTAACATTCTAGGTGCAACAAATCGGCTGCTCGCGGGCAGAGGCAGAGCGAGCATTGGCAGAGGAGAAAGACCTGGTCAAGGTACTGATCAAGCTGGTCAAGCCGGCTCCCAGAGCAAAGTCCGTCGAGCCATAATGACGCCGCAACGATGCATGTATCTCTACATAACGCTACACTTAGGCCTTGCCCGCGGCCTTCATCGCCTTGAGCATCAGGTCCCCGATCTGCGCCGGGCTCTCGGCAATGTGGGCACCGGCCTTTTGCAGGGCCTTGACCTTATCGCTGGCGGCTCCCTTGCCTCCGCTGATGATGGCTCCGGCGTGACCCATTCGTCGGCCGGGGGGTGCCGTTCGGCCGGCAATGAACGCGACAACGGGCTTGTTGTCCTTGTTGTATTGCTGGATGTATTCCGCGGCATCCTCCTCCATCGATCCACCAATCTCACCGATGAGGACGATTCCCTCGGTGCGGGGGTCCGAGAGCAGGACCTTGACGACATCGATGTGCTGCGTGCCCGGGAAGGGGTCTCCACCGATACCGACGGTGAGGGACTGGCCGAGGCCGGCGAGCGTGGTTTGGCTGGGGGTCAGCGCTCCATCCACCATCACGTTGTATCACCCGAACGCACTTGACAGCCTCGTAGGTGAGACTGGAGTCAGCATAGCCCAACCACTCCCCACTTCGCACTCACGTTCCCGACCTCGACACAATACCAATTCGGCCCTGCTTGAAGATGTGTCCCGGCATGATACCCATCTTGCACGTCTCGGCGATGATACCCGGGCAGTTTCCTCCGATCATCCGCGACTTGTTTTGCGACTTGAGCGCGTTGTACACCCGGATCTGGTCTCGCTGCGGGATACCCTCGGTGATGGTAACAATGAGCTTGATCTCGTTCTCAATGGCCTCGATGATGGCATCGGCGGCACCCGCGGGCGGCACGTAGATGACCGACGCGTCGGGCTTGGCGTGCTTGACCGCGTCAGCGACGGAGCCGTACACCGGTCGGTCGAGGTGGGTCGTGCCGGCTTTCTGCCGTCAGTAAAGCTTGGATGCCCGGACGCACCTTCGGGTTGGTTCCGCCGATCATGTTTGTGCCAAAGTCAATAGCCTGCTGGGCGTGGAAGGTACCCGTCTTTCCGGTGAAGCCCTGCACGAGGACACGGGTGTCCTTGTCTGTCGTCAATGATCATCCCGTAACGATATGCAGCGACGCACTGATGAGGATGTTGCCGATGGTGTCCTCGTAGCCGGCCTGTCGGGTCGAGCTCGTCGCGAACGTGCGGGCAGAGCCTGATGTGAGCGATATGCAGGATCTCTATGACTCACGGGCGACGCCGGTAGCGGTGCGGAGGGATGAGCGCATCATGGTGGGTATACGGGATGTAATGTGTGAAGACGAGGCGAGTATGTAGGCTAGATTCTAAGGTGAACTTATGACGGCGGCAGAGGGGATGCGATGATTTCTCTTGCTTCCGTCCTTTGCCCCGATACCGCCGAACTGGGTTGTGAGGGTAGGTGGGGGAGCAGATCACGTGACAGAGCACTCTCAGACGGCCCCGCACTTTTGACGCGTCGCGTCCAGTCATCTCTGCCATCCTCTCCCTCATTACACCAACTCATCTCCGCGCCCGCCTAGCACAGCGCAAAGCAGGTGCATCCAAGCTCTCAGATACGATGGACGACGCAGACCCCATCACTCAGTTCTTCACCCCAGAGGAAGCCACCTTCCCCGACCTCCTCTACACCACCCTCCAGCTCGACCGCTCCGCCTCTTCCGCCGACATCCGCAAGGCCTACCGCCGACTCGCCTTGCTCCACCACCCAGACAAGCATTCATCAAAGTCTCAGAGCGAGAAGGATGAGGCCGCTCGGTTGTTTCAACGTATCGGCTTCGCCTACGCCATTCTCAGCGACGATGCAAAGCGAAAAACATATGATGCTACGGGCTCGACAAAGGAAAGCGCCTTTGCCGATGCCGAGGAGATGGGCTGGGACAAGTACTTTGAGATGCTCTTCACGAGGATTGATCGGAAAGTCCTCGACGAGGACAAGCAGAAGTATCAAGGTGGGTCGACGCGTTGGTAAGACAACTCCGCTTACCGTAGGCTCCGAAGACGAGATTGCCGACCTCGAAGAGGCATACACCACCTGCAAAGGCTCCCTCCCCGCCATCCTCGAACACATTCCGCACGCAACGCATGACGACGAGCCGCGGCTGGTGAAAGCCATAAACGACCTCATCGCCCAAGGCTCCCTTGAGCAGACCAAGAAATGGGCCTCGACATCCAATGACAAAGCCGCCAAATCGAAGCGGGCCAAGGCCGCCGCATCGCAGGCGAAAGAGGCCGAGGCCGCCGCGAAGGAGCTTGGCGTGTGGGACGAGTTCTACGGCTCGGGCAAGAAGGGCAAGCGGAATGGCGACAAAGACGAGTCCGGCCTGCAGGCGTTGATCCTGAAACGGCAGCAGGACCGGTCCGGCGCGCTGGATGCGCTGGCGGACAAGTATGCCAAGCTTGAGGAGAAGGCGAAGGGGAAGGGCAAAAACAAGAAGAGGAAGAGCGAGCAGGTGGGTTGAATGCGGTAGACCTCGCCAACCAGTGCTGATGTCAGGAGCCGCCCGAGCTTTCCGATGCGGACTTTGAGGCGCTGCAGGCGAAGATGTTCAGCAAGAAGGCAAAGAAGTGAGAGGGGTGGGGCTGTCAGGCAGGGACCTATAGGAGTAAGAGCTGTCATAAACGACTCGTTACGAATCACGACATGTACTGTATCAAGTAGATGATGCCCCGCGAGCTCCTGGCTGCTCAGCGTGCGTCCCTCACCCCGCCTTGACCGCATCGGCTGCCTTGTCCACCCCGACACCCAAGCGCCGCAACATGTCGTCCCTCGCCTTATCAGCAGCGGCCTTGACTTCCTCTGACCTCTTCTCATGCCTTAGTTTCGTTTCAAGCACGTCCTTCCGCCGCAACTGCCCATCAGCTAACTGTCCCACTGAAACACCCTTCCACTCACCAGCTGCTGCTCCTCGACCGTCATCGACAGTGGCACGCTCTTGAGCCACCCCGCATGACGGTCGCACCGCCTTCTCGGCGCCATACAAACGTCGTCGGGTCCCTCTTGGGTCTCGTCCCACCTCTCGACGTCCTCATCCGCCCACAGCAAGCGCGCCGACCAGCCACATGGCCGATCCTCACCGGTGCTCCTCGCCCCGCCCTTCTTCTTCACCGTCGTGGTGGTCTTCACCTCGAGGGGCGGCAGGCTCTCGGCCCCTTCGATCAACTGCGCGACAATCTGTTGTCGCCGCCGCAACATCGCCATGCTCTGCTCCACCACCTCCAGCTGCTTCTGCACCTGGTCATCTCGGGTGACCGCCCCTGCAGCTTCGTGGTGGGTCACCTTGATGCGTGAGCTAGGGCGTGGCAGACCGATAAACGCCGCCGAGAGCTGTTTGAGCAGTTTCGAGCTGGGAGTCTGGGGGATGAATCCGGCCATATGGTTGAACGCGCACGACGAGGAGCAGTACCTGCTGTCAGTGCGGTCAGGCATTATGACCCACTTGGACGAGCGCGCGCCGACGGGTTTGCTGCATTCGCTTCGGGCGCATTGTTGGTGATAGACCGTACGCTGGGTGGTGTCTAGCGTTAGGCGCACTTCACATGCCGACCTCGACCATCTCACCCTTGGCGCATTTATCACAGATGTACTTGTCTAGCCGTTGCAGATCGTCCTCTGACATGCCGATGCAGCCGGGATGATACCACCCCTCGCATCTGGTCTTAGCGCATGCCACGCTACGCGGGGGTCCGCTGGACTCACCCGCCATCACAAGCTACCATGATACCCTCTTCGTCCTCCTCGTCGAAAATCTTCCTGCACAGGCACAATAGCTCCTCTCCCTCCTTCTCACTGGAAGTGACGTCCGAAGGCGCGAGACTCGAGCCAGCGCGCTCCCTCGCTTTGACCTCTGCGATTTTGGACTTTGGCTTTGCCTTACTCGCCTTCTTCGGCTTGGCCGCTGGTGTGGTTCTCACAGGCGATGCGGCTCCGCTTGATGTGGCAGTTTCTGTGTATCCATCGACCGCTTCCGATCCCGAGACCTTGTCCGTATCGAGCTCTTCTTCGGCTTCGACGCGAGCGGCCGGCCGTGATTCTGCGGGCTGAGATGAGGCGCGGCTTTGAGCAGAGGGACGTCCTGCAGCCTCAACATCCTCAACCTTAGTCACCATCTCCGTGTCCATCTCTTCCTCTCCTTCCACGTCTGCCGGCACGTCGCTGGCTGCTCGAGGCGCACTGAGCCCAACGGTGGATCCGACAAAATCTATGCCGGCTTCAACTTTGCTCGTAAGCACTTCGTCGATGGGAGCATCTGTGCGTGTCATCTCCGGTCCGGCGACGGTTTCCACGACAGCCCCACCCTCCTCTTGTGCAAGCGTTTCCGTGTTCTGAGCAGGGGCTGGAGGAGACTGAGGGGCGACCACACTACGAGCTCCGTCCAGCAATGTATCCCGAGCGATGTCTCGTGGAGCATCCTCCCGCGTCGCGTCCACGATCTCTTCGGAAGGGACTGGTTCGGCGGAAGCGAAGGTGGTTGATGTCACCGGTCCACCACCCGGCTTCACGTCCAGATCGGATGACAGTGGCACATGCTCTGCCTTGAGGCCGTCATCCGCTGTGACACGCGAATCAGGGCCTCCGCTGGTGCCTTCGTCTGCGGGCTGAGGTGGCGACACTGGCTTCGCGGGCGTACGCTCCTTGTCGTCCGTGGGCGAGTCCGGGAGCACTGGCGTCGCGGTCGCTTCGGCGATAGTGTCGTCCTGATTCCTTTCCGCGACGGTCTCGTTCGTTGCCCCTTCCTGCATGGAGACCTCCTCATGGTCAACGGGCTCCTGCATCACGACATCTCTCCCGGAAGGCATGCCGGATGCCTCGTCTTCTGCATGTGCGAGAGGATCGACGCTGCCCACATTGACGGTGCGATCGTCCGTCTCCGTCGCGTCATTCTCGCCGTCTCCCTTGTTGTCGTCCTTGAGCTCAAGCTCGCTTCTGAACGGTCCATCGTCGGCATGGACGTCTTCTCGCGCTGTTTCGGCCTTTTCACGTGGGGCATCAGGCGATCTGCGTTGAGCGACCTTTGTCGGGCTGAACTTGACCGGCGAGGGCGGCTCGTACACTGGCTCGTAGCGTTGTGCCGGAGGCGAATCTGGTGGCAGGTCCGACGACCTTGGCGGCGAGTTGATCCGTCTTCTTTTGACCTCTCGTTGCGATGGCTGGTCCGACGAGCCTGACAGCGAGATGGGCAGGTCTATGCAGTCGAGCGGGTCAGGCGACGACATGGATGAGGTACAGAAGGTGAAAGGTAGCCCAGCCCAGTGACGGATCAACAAATTGGTTCCGCTCATTTCGACTTCGCTTTCCTCCACCCGACTTCTTGTACTTTCTATATCTCCCACCCCTCCCACCACCTTTCTTGTGCCCATCAGCCATGTTATGGCGCTTCAGCTTCGCCTCGGCCTCGAATGTCGACGCCATCTTGTCGCGCGAGACCCCGCCTTCGGTCGAGGAGCTCATGGACGAGCAGGAGATCTTGAACGAATGCAAGGCGCAGAACAACAAGTGAGCGCGTGACGAGGTGGTCGTGCTGATTACAGGCTCGTGACGTACCTGTCCAAGGATGATTCGGTCAAGAGCCTGCTCCAATGGGTCATTTCGGGCCTGGACGAGCTCGACCAGGCGGCTGAGCTTGCCAACTCGGCCAGCTTCAACCACGCTGTCACATCGCCGCTGTATCCGTCATATCACCATCACGCGGCGGCAGTACCCGGTCCCGGCCCTGACTCGCCTCCGCTCGAACCGGCAAAGATTCCCGAGGAATCGACGGACGAAACAAGCTTCCCGGACAACATACGTGACATCGGCCTGGGCCAGGGACTCGAGCGGACGGAGAGTCGCGAATCTGACACCTCGAGGTATCCGCAAATCGCGACCGAGATTCTCACCTCGGAGCTGTGGACGATATCCGAGACGATCATGTCGAACAAGGAGGCGCTGCTTCAGCCGTTCTGGGACGCCGTCTTACCGCCAATCGACCCGTCGGATCTGACTCGACAGGATGTCAGCGAGCGTGAACGAGCACGGGACGAGTTTTGGTCCGACGAGGATGAGGAGCGGGACCGGAAGCGGGAGGTGATCCGGGGCATGTGGACGCGGGTCAACGGTGCCGTGATGCAGAAGCGCACGCACGAGGTGGGTTCGCGAGTCGGGGCTCGACTGACACCCAGATGATACGATTTATACAGTCCTTGCCCAACATTGTCTCGCGTATCATTGCGCAAATCGCCAGCCCGGCAGTACAGGACATGCTCATCCGTATTGTCTCGGCCGAAGAAGCCGGCGTCAGCGGTGTGATTGAATGGCTCGCGAACGAGGGGCTCGTCCCACAGTTGCTGGCTCAACTCTCGCCCGAGTGTTCCATCAGCGGCCACTCCGTCGCGTCCGAGCTGCTCAAATCGATCATCACACTGTGCGCCCCGGCCCCGTTCAACCCCAACGGAGGAAACACGATGCAAGCCAACGCCCAACCGGGCGTCCGGGATAATCGATTGATCCGAGAGCTCGTCTCCGCCAGCAGCATCAACACAATGATCGGTTTCATGCTCGACCCACTCGAGCTGAGCGATGCCGACTGGCACGGCCTCAACGGCAAGGGCGAGCCTCCTCACCCGGCCGACCCCTTTGTCGTCCACCCTCTCCCCTCCATCGCATCGGCCACCTCGTCCCTCTCGCACGTGTGTAACATTCTCGTCGAGATCATACGGCGCAACAATTCGGACTTCAGCGAGCCCCATCTGTTCCACACACTGCGGCATCGGCTTATGATGATACAGGGCGAGGCGGCAGGCAGCGACGCCCGGAGTCAGATGGAAGAGGCGTTGGCCGAGCTTACCTCGAAGATGGGCATCGTGCATCTGGGCCACCTCATCGCGACGCTCTCGGACCGTTTTGCCGATCTGCACCAGATCCTCATGCGGCAGAAGTCGGTTCTCGGTCTGGACCGTTTCCGCGTGGTGGAGCTGTACGCGGAGCTGCTGCACAGCTCGAACATGTCGATTCTGAACCGGCCCCCTGGTTCGGGACCGACGTATACGGAAGAGGGGATCCTGGCGGGAGGTCTGCAGGGGTTGGAGGCGCTCGGCGAGGCGGTTGAGGGGGAGCATGGAGACGACGAGGCCGAGGTGGACATCTCGCCCAAGCTTGGCATCGCCGCCGGTGTTCCAATCAGCTCCGCCTCGACGCCCACGAGCGAGTCGGAGGCGTCTGTGGACGAGGAGATGTTGGGATCGGACACGTCCACATCGCCACGGAATACTGGATCGCCGACAAACGTCGAGTCACCTGGTGACATTGAGCCGCCATCACCGTCTGCTGCTGCCACTGACCCCGCCGAATCACCCGCCGAACCACCCGCCGACACCTCCGCCGACACCTCTGCAAATCCTCCCGCCGCCGCTCCCATTAGCGAGCCCACCGCAGCCCCGGCCGGAGACCGCCTCAAGCAGATGTACATTACCCATCACGTCCTCCCCGATGTCGTCAATCTGTTCTTCGAGTACCCCAACAACGATTTCATGCACCATGTTGTGTACGACCTACTCCAACAGATCCTCAATGGCCGACTTGGTCCCGGCGTCAACCGCGAACTCGTCGTCGAGCTCTTGTGCGAGGCCAAGCTCGTCGAGCGGATACTCGATGCGCAGCGGCTCAACGACGAGGTGGTCAAGCAAAAACATCGTCCGCGCCTACCGTACATGGGCCACATCATCCTCATCTCCGAAGAGCTGGTCAAGTTCTTTGCGCGATGTCCGCCCGAGCTGCACGATCGCATCGCCTCGTCATTTGTCGAATCGGAGTGGGCTGCGTTTGTAGAAGGATCGCTGAGCGAGACGAAGGAGCGCGACGCGCGGCCTCTTGCGGGGGGTCGACCGACCGGTTCTGCCGCCGCTGCCGCCGCTGAAGCCGCCGAGGACGACTCGAGCGACGACGATGACGACGATAATCGTGAGCACAATTTCGGCGAGCCCTTGTCGCGTACTGTGGCACAAGACGCCTTTGCAGGATCCGGTTTCGATACGTTCAACGACCGAGACGATGCGGACGAGTTCTGGAGCTCCCAGCCGCGGCGGCATGTCGACTCATCAGACGAAGACGACGACGACGCGGATTGGATGCGGCCCAGCTCGGCGAACCTGCATGGCGGAAGCGACGACGAGGACTTTGGCGCGTTTAACACAACGTCCAGAGGCGGTGATACGGATGATCTAGACGATGATGGATGGGGGACCTTCACCTCGTCTTCGTCTGCCGACGATGCGGAGAACCCGTTCGGCGACGATAACTTCGCGCCGTCCGTTGCGCCCATCGAGATATCGCGCCCGACGCCCCTGACGCCATATGACTGGGCATCGCAGTTTGACAGCGAGTTTGCGGATCAGGACGATCCAGAGCCGATGACCGCTGGAGTCGTGGGCGACAATGACGATGCAGCAGAGGCGGACGCGGATGGGGGCGAGAGCGACGACGCGGAGGATCTCGCGCGGGATACCTCGGGTCTCTCGATGGATCCTGCACCAACGCCGGCGCCTGTAAGGGTGCCCACACATACACGCCGCCGGTCCGCCAACGTATCGTCCCCGCCTCAACATGCCTTCTCCCCCCCGGACTCATCACTCATACAGGCATCCTCGGCAGTCGCGCCGCTCGGACCGGGCGTTAGCTCCGACACACACGTGAACGCCTCGGGAATGTTGGAGAAGGAGGTGGACGGGCAGAAGATTGTCGTGCCCGCTGACGAGGTCGTGCGGGGCGTGGAGGAAGCGTTGGAGTCGGGGACGGCGCCACTTGGCCTGGAGAAGGTGCAGAGCAGATAGCATGAGTAAACATGGGAGGTTTTTATATTCATAGATATAGACATTCCTTGTACCTTATAAGCATTTGATCTTGTACGCGGCCAACTGCGTGGCTCTCCGAGTATCCGTTTGTGCGCTGGTCGGGTCCGATGCATCCGATCCCTTGGTGAGATCGCCGCAGTGCAGCGCGCAGAGCATCGTAAGGGCAGCCCATGGGAGTGTGGAGCCAAAAAAAGGTTGCGTAGATCTGTGACACCCCTCGTGTTTGCTCACAGCCTCGGGCAGGAAGGAATCGGGTCTCACAAGTCTCACAAGTCTTATCACGGGGAGGTGCATCGAACGCCAGAGCTAATCGTGCATCATGACGAGACCTTGTACCTTGCCAGTCTCTCGTCCGCCCAGTCGAGGTACTCCCCGCTAAGCTCTCTCGGGCCGCCGAGCGCCAGACCAGCAATGACCGATCCCGGCAGCTCTGGCGCGAGCAGTCTGCCCTCCGTGTGGGCCGACGTGAACTTGACGAGCTCGTTCGCGTCCATCACGCCGTCGCCCTGCGACCGCAGCAGCTCTTGCATCTGGCGTCAGTCTGGACCGTCTGTGGTTCTGCGAGGGTCATACCGAGGTCTGCGATCAGCGTTGCGCTCACAGCCAGACGCCCATCTGAGCACTCACGTCAACCATGCCCGGCCGGATGGCCCAGACGCTGAGCTCCTTCTCCTCGTTCGCCAGCGTCCGCGCAAGCGAGTTCATGCCTGCCTTGACCATGCTGTACAGTCCCCACGAGGTGTATCCCGCCGCGGAAGCGCCCGACGAGACCAGCACGACCCTCCCCTTGGCTTTGCGCAGGTAGGGCAGCGCGGGCTGGACGAGGTAGAGGACAGAGAGGAGGTTGGTGGAGACGTACTGCCCCGTCTTGTCCAGCGGGATGTCGGCGACCCGCGCTGGCGTCAGCGCACCCACGGCCGTCACGGTCCGTACGCACTGGGCTCGATTGTGCCTGCGTTGATGACCACTCCGTCGACTCCGCCCCATCGTTCCACAGCGGCCTTGACGACCCTGGCGTTGTCCTCGATCAGCGCGACATCGCCCTGGACCACCTCGAGCCGGTCCTTGTACTCCTCCTGGAGCTTGACCAAGCTGTCGGGCTTGCTCCGCGACAGCGTGACGACTCGCGCGTTGGCATTGAGCAGCAGCTGGAGGATGGAGAGGCCGAGGCCGCGCGACGCGCCCGTGAGGATGATAACGGGTGACATGGAGGTGGAGTGATATTGTGACAGAGCCGTTTCGTGTTGGAGTCATCATATCATTTCGGCCCCGAACCGACGGGGCGGAAATGGATATCTCTTCCGGCCGAAGAGGCGCACCATACCCTCTCTTCATCCGACAAGGCCTCTGAATTTCTAATGCGCGGCAGCGGTGCGGTTGAGGGCAAGCACAGGTGTTCGAGAATGCATGCATCTGCTCAGTAGAGGTCATGACATCAACCACTCCGGCCGTTCAAAGACCACAGGTCCCCTCCCGCCGAGGGGAACGACAGCCCGTCCCCTGCAGCTCCATTCTGCGGCGCGAACAGCGTCTCCCAGAAACTCATCCCCGGCATGTCGAAGCTATTCTCGCTGATCCCGTCCAAGGGCGTCCCTGTGACCATCATGTCCTGCCTGTCAACGCCCGTTTGCCGAGTGCTGAAATGACGTACCTGGAAACCGTTGACGCCCTGTCCAGTCAAACCCACATCCGGCATTGGCAGACCATCGCCGTGGCTCATCGTGGTGGACGATGAGCCCATCATGGGAGTCTGGAGCTGCATATGCCCCTGTCCCTGCATGTGCACCTTCGCTTGCCCCTGTTCTGCCGGCGGTGCCCACCCCAGTCGACGCAGCTCGTCGACCATCGCCGGATTCCTTTCCAATAGCGCTTGGATGCCGCCCGCCGCAGTTTGCTCGTCCCTGACTGGCGCCAGCTCTTGGGGACACCACTCCTCCCGTAGCTGGCCCAGTATGCTCTCGCTCTGCGAGGCCGACTTCCAGGTTAGGCTCATAGCCCGCAGAGCGGACATGCAGGCGTCGAACTCGGTCATATCCGTCGCGCTGGCACGGCGGTGGGGATGCGCTCGGGTCGCTTTCATCAAATGTACCGTCCCCGCGGCGAAGGCGACCTGGATGAGGGTGATGCCGCAGTAGCGAAGCCCGGGTCGGTCCTCGTATAGCTGAGGCTCAGCAAGGGCACGACGCACACACGATGAGGGCTCACCTTGAGTATCTCAACAATCTTCGACCTGTTGTCAGCCTGCGCTCAACCGTCGCCTGTCACACGCACGCCGCGGCATCGCATCGCTGAGCCGAGTATGCAGCCTTATCCGCCGAGGCATGCGAGTCCGAGCCCGATCGTCCGGCGTGGTTGTACCACGGCCGATGTAGCAGGATGATCACGAAGTAGTACGTCGCATGCAGGAGCAGCACATGCCCCGGCAGATCCTGCAGCTGTTTCGAGGGGCTTCGCAGGCGGAGTGCTTGGGGCAGATCGCCATACCACCGCTCTAGGTTGACACTGGGCTCAGCTCGCCTGCACTCGAGGATATAGCCACTCACTCAACATGCGAGACGACCTGCCGGACTTTCTCAGACCACGTATCGAGCCGAATAGAGTATCTACCGATGAGCGAGGTGTTCGTTCCAATATCCGGGCGTGGCATGCTCACACCGTGTTGATTACCTCCTCGGCGATACACGCGAGCTTGCACGTCCAGACAAAGTTTGTGCTCTCCAAGCTCGGGATAGTCTTCTTGGTCTCGCCCTCCGCCTGATAGTTGACCATCCATAGTTCGTTGCTCGTGAATGTCGTTCCGACAGTGGGCCACTCGCGTGCATCGTCAGAGGCGACCACGTCCGGTACGGCGGTTTCGTAATCCGCCATCGAGAGACTTGATGCCCGGCCAACGTAGAAGCTCCAAAGCCTGTATGTCAGCTCTGCGAGGCGACCACGAAGCCTGGAGCAGAGACACATTGACTCACTTGTCGGAGATGTAGGCCAAGTAGAACAGATGATCTCTTGACCGCTTCGTCTCCTCCGTGATGAGTTTTCCGACGCAGTACGAGCAATCAATCCCCAGACCCACTGCTGTCAGCATCCCAGCGGAAGCCATATGAACCGTCTCGAGCTCACATGCCAGGGCCACACGCAGCCCCAAGCCCGCATACATCCACCCCAGCCCCTGCCTCCCTGCC
>JAHXHD010001242.1:0-12064 GCA_019857685.1 Papiliotrema terrestris | reverse complement strand
GGGAAGGGGTGTCGGAGAAAGGATTGCAAGACCAGGACACTTTCGTCATGCCAATCTGTGAGCGCGGCGGGAGTTCGGGAAATCCTTCGGACACCGTTCGCGAAGCCATCGTCAGATCGCCTCACGGTCGCCCTTCCCTTCAAACCCGTTGTCCGCCATGTCCCTCTGACACGCGAGCAGCCTTACATCAAGTGACGATGATCAGAAGTGCTCATTGAGACTACTGCATCCGTAGCATTCAGGACCCCCGCGCCCTCCTCTTTGCGTCTTTTACGTCGGTCGACGCACTCGTTCGGGCCGTCTTCGAATAGCCGTGACCCTCCATGCATGATCAGGTGTAGGGGGAGTATCGGGATCATACAGCACATCTAGCAGGGACAGGAGAGCATGGACTCGGGGCCACTTTTAGCCCCACCGCATCGGCCACCTGTCCTTCGCTGAAGGAAAGCGGTGTGCACTCGCGAATGTTACGCGCTCCTTGCATTAGCCACGAGGCTCGGAGAAGGGCCTTTCTACTGCTCTACATCGGCACAGCAGATGCCGCCGCCGAGCTCGGCGCCGGTGCCGTCGCAGGCACGTCCAGCCCTTTCCGCATGATCCAGCCGGCCACAACGTCCGCAACAAGCTCCGAATGGGCTTGAGCTGGGCTATGAGTCTTTTTGGTTTCGAGAGATGACGCTGAGCAAGCGCGACTTACTGAGACAGAAGGCATGCGGGACATCCTCCAATACACGCACCCGCCCGCCGTCCTCACCGCCTAGCGCATCCTGCACCATCGGGCCCTCTCGCCCGACCCAGCCATCCAGCTTGCCGCCCGACCAAACACCAAACACCCCGCGCGCCTTGTCTTCGAAAGCCTGAGCCTCGAACCAGCCCACATCAGGCTCTTTGATCAGGTCCATCTCTGACCGGGACAGCCCTAAACAGTGCCGTATCGTCTCGGACGAGCGCAAGAGAGAGAGCGTCGCCGGCGGGAACGTCGTGAACGGCAGCACAGGGCGGAGGAAAGGGGACAGCAGGGGTAAGAGCCCCTTGACTGGCTGCCGAAATATTGGCTAGCGTCAACCCACTGTGTGTCCCCCTCCCCACCGATGTAGAGCGCTGGACGCACCCATAATGTCCGGCCGTTCCACGAATCGGCAATCCAGCCCACGGTCGGGAATAGGAGGTAGCCCCCCTGAACAGCGTCTTCCAGTTGCTTCATCAGCTCGCACACGAACCACGCGCCAACGGAGTGGCCCATGAGGCATAGCTTGGGCGTTTGTGCAGACTTTGTCGACTCTGCCCATTCGTCCAGATGCGCCCGCAGACCAGTCACCAGCTCCACCTTGGCGTCGAGCTGGGCTGGCAGGTCGAGAGGCTCGGCCGGTGACCGGAGACCGGGTGTGTGGCCGATGTGCGACGTGGAGAGCAGGGCGTGTGTAGGTGGAAGAAGCGAATGGAGGTGGTTCAGGAAGGGGATATAGTAGTCCAACAAGCCCGGGTTGCCTTCGATGTAAGTCACAGCATCCACGGTGTGTCCCCCTCCAGTCGCCCCTCCATCCCTCAAAGTCGAAAACTTACCCAGAACGAAGAGCGTCAGCTGGCTGGGCGGCTCGGAAGCGCCATCGCGACGAGGCCAGTACTGCAATGCGACTTCTCCGGACGCTGTAGTCAGGTCGTGATTGAAGGCTGTGCTGATAGGCAAGCTTGCACTGCTTTGACGCAGAAATGAGAGCGGACGGCTCATGCTGTTGGGACCGTAGCTCAACCGAGGTGGCAAGTAGGGACAGTAGTCGAGCTTGTGGTGAAAGGACAAATGGAGAAGGTAAACACGATAGAGGGGCCGGCAAAACCGGCTGGACGACCTCCACCCGGTGGGCCATGACTCAGTGCCTGTAATGGATGGCTGCCTGCTGAAGACACATCCTGTCGAGCACCGCAGATGTCTATGCGTACATGGTTGCGTGTATCATAGCCCAGAGGGCAGGTGCTCATTACGGTCGTACCCAAACGTCCCTTCTTTAAGGATCACTTCCGGCTCGTTCCATCCTCCAGATTCACAGCGACATACCCCTCCTCATCTCCATTCTCGCTGCCATTGCTGTTGACCGAGCTCCTCCGCTCATCCATCACCACCGAGTCGGGCGACCTGCGAGGTACAGTCGATGCCTTGCCCTTTCTGTCCGTGTAACGCACGTTCCTCCCATTCCTGGCGTCGTTGGGATGCAATCGCGCAGAAGACGGGGACGGGATGGACTCGGCGTAGGGATCGCTTTCGGGATTCAGAGCGTTGGGCAGGCCCTGCCTGTCAGCTCGCCGGCTCACGATCGTACACGGCGTGCGGACAGGTGACTCACCGTCTTGGACCCAGCATCAGGTACGCGGTCGATCGGCGGCCTCGCTCGATCCTTGTAGCCCGACTTGACCCTGTTATTCGAGGTGGACTCCCTGCGGATCAGCAGGCCATCTTCGAACGACAAGTACACGATTGAGCTGACCTGATCTCAGCCCGCAGGTCCTCGATGCTCCACCAGTTGAGGTTGCCGAATACGACATTCCGGCGGTAAAATCCCGCGCCTGGTGCACTGGTGTCTATTGGCCCGGCCATGGCGTGTGCGTGTAAATGTCGATGGGGAAGCGCAGAGTCGCCTGTAGCTCTCAGCATGCGTCCGTGGCTTCACATCGCGGCAGCTCTGCTTCACTCACGAATCATGCTGCCCACGAAGCCCACGCGGATATCTGGGCTCTTCCCTCGCTCCGCCTCGGACGCCTGTGTGCCGTGTTGAAAGGACAGGACTTGCCGGGCGGTATCCAGCATACGCGACAGCACCGGTACATCAGAAGGTCCCTGATCGTCAGCCTTTGTGCCTGTGTCTTCTCCTGCCCGACTTGCCAGGTCATACACGCTCTCCACGTGCCGGTTCATCACCACGATGAGATGCTTGCCCTCCGCAGTCAACCTCTCCTTGCCCCTTGCGCGGTAAATCGTGATTTCCTCATCATGGTATACTACGTCTTTCCCAGCGACATGCAATGGGCCGCCTTGCGGTCGGCCAGATTCGGCGTGAGGGTACTCGTGGTCGGTAGCACCGACGATGGGCACCGTGGCCGAGGGCGGTGAAGCCAGAAAGGACGTGGTGGCTGTGGGTGACGGGCTCCGTGCATCATGCATCGGCTCCTCCAGTCCCGTTTGGGCATCGGGTGTCGCAGCGACGATTGAGCATAGAACACAGCCCGGGTGCGAGGTGTATCGCCGTCGTGGAGGATTGGTGCTCGGGCGGAAGGTCGAGGTTGACGAACCTGCGTATGACGATGACTGCGCGTGAGTGTCCGGCAGGCGGTACGGCGGGTACGGCTGGGACGGAGAGGACGCCGCGGACATGACTAAGATGCGAGGGAACGACGAGGAGCAGGCGTGCACGAGGGTGCAGAGGTGAGAAGGCGGAGCTATAGGGCTAGGATGACGAAACGGCGACAAGGTGCAGGGTGACTGGTGATAGTCGGGCTCAGACCGAGACCTGAACCGACCACTGTGTCATGCGACTTTGATTGACAGCCGGCAGATCGCCCTATTGTCCTCATTGCTCTTTCCCCTGGGAGTGCCTCGGAGCCCGCCCTTCATGCATCCCTGGAATTCTCAGGCGACGTTGTTTCTTGCCGTTATGCGTTATGATTGCTTAATATTTTAAGCGCAGTAAGCTGGAATACGCGATTGAACGTGCCAGAAATAGACGTGTCTGCTGGCAGATGGCATAGTTCGTGATGTGTGCTGGCACAGGTGAACTCATGGTCCATCATCAGGTCACTTCAACTTCAACACGTGCGTGATCCCATGATGGAGTTCTGCATGGAAACCCGGGAGTATGCGTGAGACAGTCCGCACACGCAGCAGGGCGAGGGAGTCGACAAGGGCCACAGCTCAGGCTCTCGAGGCCGAAGCAAAGCTGAGCCTGACCAGCAGCTCGCCCAGGCATCCACCATCATCGCCCCGGCCCGTCTCATGCTCATCCCCATCTCCCGCCAGGAGGATCTCCAAATCATGCTCGTCACCCTCACCGGCTCGCTCGGCCCTGTCGTGCTTCTCGGTCGTGCGAAGGGAGAGCCGCTCAAGCGCATGCAGCTGGGCATAAGGAGCTTGCTCATCAATTGCTTTGCAACTCACAAAGATCTTTTCCCGCTCTTCCCACTCCTGCCGGTACGCCTGGATCCGATTTGCGCCATCTTCCCACCCTAGCGATCCGCGCTCGACCTCTTTGACCGTCTTGCCCAGGTCTAGTATGCACCCAAACAGACCCATCAGCACCTTGAAAGTGACCTGCTGGCCGGCCGAGGGGGCTAAGAGGCAGGCTCGGAGTATACGGTCGAGGATGTGGTGGTGATACACCACAAGCGAATCGATCGAGCTCAGCTGTGCCAGGCCCGCTACGTCCTCCTCGTCCTCGTCATCCCCCTCGGAGCCTTCTGTGTAAACGACGGTATCCGGCGTGACGAATTCGTCCGGCTCGTCTATGGGCGTGGATGCGATAGACGCGTCGCTGCCCGGCGCTCTGCGCTTGAGCCGCTCGAGCTTGCGGCGCATGACGTCCCAGTTCGAGCCGATCGCCGTGTCGATCAGGTACTGCTCTATCGCAGCCATAAACTCGCTCATGCGGAATCGCAGCCGATGAAGTGTGAAGGTGACCCGGGCGCCCTCCGGGAAAAGGCGCTGTACAACGCGGTCGGCAGGGAGAGAAGTGCGCGAGGCCCGAGTGCCTGGTCTCGATCCCGCATCAACACCCTGCTTGACCGGTTCATCGAAGAGGGGTGTCTGATGAACCGAGTCAAGGTACAAGGACTTGAGAACGGTTTTGACTCGGCAAACTCGAAGCAAGAGGTTGTGTACTGATTGGTACCTGGCCATGATCGATGCAGGAAGCAGCGGCGTAACCGGTGTTGGCGGCGAGTACGAGAGGTACAAGAAGTCCAGTGCCCTGGAGGTCAGCTCCTCCCTGTATCCGGTCGCTCGATGTGACGTACTCGATTGCTGCGTCGTCAGCGGTAGACAAGGCCATGTTTCCAACTGTACTCACCTTGCGGGTCCAGCCACCTCGCTCGCTGCCCATGCCTGTCGTCCTCCGGGAGATTCCGTACCGCAAAGCTGATCCTCTGTTCCACATCCTCCCTCGCGCCGCCTTCCGATCCTGCGTCGTCACTCAGCAGAGTCGTGCGCAGAGCATAAGCAAGTTCTGCCCCGCCCGGAGGCCACCGAGCCCTCTCGCTCAGGCCCAAACCCAAACCGATACCCCACACTCCCTCGTCCTGGCCCTTCTCAGTCCCGCCCAATCCCAATCTAGCCCGCGTCCGAGCTCGCTTTCCCAGTCCCAAAGCCTCACCCGCCCCGGCCTCTTCCTTCCCGAACAACGCCGCGCTCACTCGTTCGACGAAAGATACGTTGTCGCCGAGGAAGTAACCACGCAGGATGTCATAGTGATCTAGCACGCGGAGATCGCAGAGGTAGAAGGATACCAGACTCGTGGAAAGGAGCTTGGCATGAGCCAGCAAAGGCGACAGAAGATAGTTTGAGATGTATAGCGGAGTCGACGGCGAGTCCTCGGCAAGTAGCGGATTGCGTTCGACAGCGTGATGGTGCAGGAAGGAGTGCAATGAGGAAAGCGGCGATGGCGTCCAGAGTGGCGTGGGCGTGGGCTCTATATGTGAACCAGGGGCAAGCATGAATTGCGCCCAAAGATCGTCGAAAGGCTGCGAGGGCGGGTCGATTCCCTTATCTTTCGAAGATGGTGAAACAGCTTGAGCAATGGGCGACGGGGGTGGAGCGAACTCGGCCGGCAGGCGCTTCCTGTCCTTACGGGGCTGCTTTAGTCGCAGCATCGAACTCGAGCCTTTCAGGCGATTCCTATCGGTCACGCTGCGTCGCCACAGCGCAATATCCCTGTTCGCCCTTCTTATGTGCGTCCTCACTGCCGGGGTGGGTCTTCCAGTCAGCTTCAGCCCCCTGTTTCGGTGATACGCACAAAACACGGTCTTCTCCCCAGCCCCATCCGGTCTTCAGCGCCCAAGTACTGGCGCAAAGCGGATGCTGTCCGCCAGAAGCCTCCCGCAGAAGACGCAGACTTCTCCCGGCCTGGAAAAGGGTCTTCCTCAAGTCTTTCGGGACGAATCCCGGCATTCGTTTGCTGGAGAAGTCGTAAGTCCAGCGAGGCTCGCCATCAGCGGACGGAGGTAATGACGAGCGCGTCACACCGAGATCCGCCCACGGCTGAGAGGTCGAATCGTCGTCCTCGTCAGCCGGCGACGAAGCGAGTCCCAGCCAGGCATACAGCAGCGCCATGAATGGGCCGGAAGACTGACTGAGGAGGTATGCGCAAAGAAGAGCTTCTGGTGTCTGGTCGGCCGACGTTTCCAGCTGGCCGACCAGGCTGGCATAAAGGTGTGTCAGGAGCGAAGACGCGCGGGCCGGCATACCGTCGGCATGTACCTCATGCAACGGCTATGGTGAGCACGGGACTGTATGGCCGTAGTGGATCCCACCCAGCACATGATCTCGCAGAGGAGCACGGAAACAGCGTGGACTTCCGCGAGTGATGCGACCGTCGCGGTCCAGGGCGAGTCCGCTGAATGGCTGTCAATCATATCGGAGAGGCGCCCTTTCACATATGTAAGGTATGTCGATACTGCATGTAGCAGCGCATGATGGGTCGGGGTCAAGGGGCTGAGGTGAGCAACGCTTGTGGGAGCTGTTTTGCTTACGTCGTGCTGTGCGTGTCGATGATCATCTCCAAGCGTTTCACTGCGGTGCCGATTTCGAGGAACCGTCCCGCGGATCTAGAGTCAGCTAACCTAGCTCGAGGATCGGAAAACACCCACGAGGTGGTCGCTTGTGAGCTGCTACTCCCTGCTACTCCCCGCCAAGCATAGCTTGATGTCTTCTTGTTCCATACCAGTTGCGCCGTCGTGACTGTGCCCAGCGTCGCACTTAAGAGCAGCTTGAGCACGTCTTCCGTATTGCGCAAGGAGGTCCGACCTTCGGAGATTGCTAGACGGTCTATGCGAGGCTCGAGACTACCAGTGAGTCCGATTATTTGCAAGCCATGACCCAAAGCTCACCTCGTCGCCAATGCATTGAACAAGGGAGGATGCTCCGACATCAGAACGTCGATCCCGCTGCGCAGCCCGTCTTGGACGTCCCATGTGCGCAGAGCCTGTAGTCAGTACATCTGATGGATGGCTATGATGACAGCTTACCTTGAAGACCTTTCCCGGACGCTCATCAACATCCGAACCTCCAACCATCCGCTCCCAGTCCAGCACGAACGCTTCTGCGATGCTCGGCGGTGCAACCATCGGTGAGGATGTCGGCCCCTCCCGCTCTTTGCCCTTTCGCGATGGCGTTGTCTGGCTGCATGCCGCATTCGCAGCCTCCAGACTTTGTAGCAGGCGATCTGAGCCGGCAGCGTTTTCGTCCAGGGGCGGAAGATCCCATCCCGGCTGGATGGTCGGCAGGTCAATGTAGGTGAATGGCCTGGCGTCGAGATCCGGCAGCGGCGCCAGCTGGAATATGGTAGGATCGGACACCATCGGGCGCGACAGGCTTATATGTACACGCCGCTGTTGGTGAAGAGGTACTCGTTCGTGATGGGAGACAATCAGTCGCGCTCGCTCGTCAACAAAGGCGGACATGACCGCCCAAGTCGCGTGTGGCCCAGTTCCGTCGGAAATTTAGCAGGCGTCGACGGAATCAATCTACTTACATCATTTTGACGTCGGCCGCTGCTCTCGGATCTCGCGATACGAGCAAGGGATGAATATTCACCACGTACCGCGCCATCACTCAGCCCATATAGTGGGCCTCAAATCTGTCTGCGAAGGACACCGCCGACTGACGAGGTTGGACCGTCTCAGGCCGTTAAACACCTTCGAGTCGACATGGATCCATATGGAGCCGCTCCATTCACGCCCCCACCGCCGAAGCTTCCGCCCTCGCCTCCGCCTTCTGTCGCCGGCAATGACTGGAAGTGGGTGCTTATTCCCCCGGCACGAGCCATATTGACGCCAGGTACGAGATGAGACGAGAAGCGCAGGAGATCATCCCCGGTCTATGGCTCGGCCCGTTCCAGGCATCAACTAGCCTGCAATTGATGAACAGCCTGCGGATAACGCATGTGTAGGTATTTTGCCGCCGCCGGCTTCCGTGCGAAAACTTCGAGCTGATCGTCAGGTTGTGCATACGGGATAAGAAAGAAGCGAGCCTGATTTTCCCACGTTTCCCCACCGAGTTCCGCTACAAAACGCTGGATATCTCGGACAACACGGTGCGGCGGTCTGCATGGACGCGATGATCCCGTACTGATGGCAGGATCAAAATATTATCTCCATATTCCCGATCTGTCGAGACTTCATCGAGGAGGCGCTGTCGGGTGGAGGCGTGGTGCTCGCGCATTGCAACGGCAAGTCTGTCCTCGTTCGGCCTCGGGGTTCTGCTAACGGCCCAGGCGGAATAGCGACGGCTCCCGCCATTATCACCGGTTACCTGATGTGGAAGTACAATTGGAACTTCGAAACCGCTTTGGCGTTCATCCAGAGCAAACGGTATTGCGTCAGCCCGATGAGTGTGGGTTGACAAGTCGACCGCAGGCGGGTGTGCGCTGATTGCAGTTCACCGTGCAATTGAAAGAATACGAACCGATATATCTCGCAGAGAAGATGTTGGAGGCGTCCGGGGGCATGGCTGTACAGCGGTCAAAGCGTTCAGTTGAGGATGAGTGAGTCGAGCCTTAAATTAGATCTGCTCCCACGCTTATTGGCACAGGGACGTCGAGGACGAGTACAAGAGGAAGATGCCGAATCGCTCTGATCAACCCCTCGTGCCTCCGTCCGGAAGCGCGTATGGCTTGATGGATACATCATGACACTGGCGTCCCGCGTATTGGCGATACAACCGTGCATCTTGAAGGAGGGCGCGGCGAGACACGACCCCACGGCGACACCCTTAGCCCTATTGATCACGACATACAGACGACTCGTTAGAGACCACGGCCCCCGGAATTCCATCTCGGCTTTTCCATGTACAACAAGCACACCAGGCATTTACGCGAACATGTGTGTAGAGTATAACGAAATGCAATGACCATGTCACATAGGGCATGTGCGAACAAGTCGCATTCCATCGGATTATGCCACTGATACATGATGGAAATTACGGATGTAGCTTGGTACTAGTCATGGCTCGAACCGTTGCTAATGTTACACGGGTCGGCTCGCAGGTGAACGCAGTTCTCTGAAAACAGGCAGACCATCAGAGGCCGTCTCCGGGGAAGTAATTTCTTGCATGAGCTGCGCGCACCCGCAGGAGTGAAGGTCTACTCACTTGTCCCAGCGCCTATCGTGATCCTGGTCTCTATCGGCGAAACGCAGATCTGCCGACAGCCGGATGCGCCCTTGTGGGTCGCGGTTTCTCGCGCTGGAGTGTATCATGTCTTGTGTAAGTCATCATCGCTCGTGTGCGAGAGCGCCAGGAGAAGAGAACACTACCAGACGAAGAGGAGGATGAGCAGGGACACTAAAGGGAAGAGAGGGGTTGTCCAGGGGCGTGCAGAGCAAGGTGCTGTATCCCTGCGGGAGTATACCAGGTCCACTCACACGTATGATGGAAGACCGCGTCACCCGCTTCGTAGTCCCCAATCAACCACTTCAATCCCGGCCCCTCTCGCGCTGCAAAGCCATTGGCATCTGTATCCAGCATCCCCGTCGAGCTCATCTGAAATCAGCGGTCCCTCCAAATTGCGAACACGGTCCGGCCCACGTTCTGGTTGAAGGCGTACAGGCGCTCTTCCTCCGGCATCCCCTTTTGCTTGCACAGCTCGGTGAACCCTTGCTCGATCCTCTCGCCAATCGCGACGCTATTCTCAAGGTACATCAGTCCCCCGTTCATCGGTCCACAGTCACCAATCGGCACCCAAGCAGTGAGCGTCGTGGGCGGCGCGGCGCGCAAGAAGATTTGGTCGTAGTGCACTCCTGTCGAGGTTCCTTTCGCGAAGGGGACGTTGGAGCGGATAAGGTGTCGGCGGAGGATGAAGGGCGAGAGCCAGTCGGGCTGTATGCGGCGGACCATCTCCAATAGGTCTGTTCTCAGTGTACTCCGCTCATCCCGACGCGACGGGATTGCCCACGCTCGTTCGCGCAAAACTGGTTGGACCAGTCCGATGTTATCGCCTCATATACCAACTTGGCGTGTAAACAGTCCTCAGGCGTTTTACCAACATAGGAAGCGTTATCGACGCCCACAAAGTCCGCCGTGTCCGCGTCGCCGCCGACGAAGATCCCGTCGATGGGGGCTGTACCGGGCTTGAGCACCCCGCTCGGCGCGACCGTCTCGAAGAACCTGTTGTGAGCGCCACACGATCATCAGCGAGCGCGGGGCCCACCTGCGCCTCGTGTCGAGTACGAGGTCCTTCGGTATGACGCCCTTGACATGCACCACACCTTTGTCGCGTAGCTCTCGTCTGATCTCCTCGTCGGATGCGGACGCGGGAAGAGGACGGAGCCATTTGAGCGAGGAGGAGGGGATACTTCCTGCATTGGATTCGATTACGAGCGCGCTCAACGCTTTCGCTGCTCATGAGCGTCAGGAGTACCTAGAGGTCACTTGTGTGACGCTGCCCACCGTCGTGCGTCGCGTCCCACCCATCCAATTCTCGCTGCATGTCCGGTATCGACGGCATGAAGATCGATTAGGACGCTTCGTCTCTGTGGGTCTTTCTTGCACTGCACCGATCGTTCACCGCACGGCAATTGCCCACCGTGTCTAGCTGATATCGTACAAGTAACCTGGATGAAGCGGGGCGATGTGGGGTTCGCAAAGAGCCTGCGCCCTAGGTCGATACGACTCCATGTGAGCCAGACGCCTAAATATCTCCGTGATCTCCGTGGTATCCACCGGATATGCTGCTGAACTCGTGATTAGAAGACAAGCATCCTCACAGGACATGCTCCAAGAGAGACTCAGACTTCGGCAGAACGGGTGTGGTACATGCCCCATGCCTGTTCCCCGACTTGACCAGCTGACAGGAGGAAATCGACCGACCGGAGTGTCGTACCCTCTACTGAGCCGCTCCGATTGTGGATTATGTCCGCTCCGGTTTCTACAAATCCATGAAACGCATGAGGCATGCTCGGGGTAGCGTGAGGCTCAGTATGCATGCTGCGGGTCCTCTGCTGAGAGTGCGTGGGTTGCATAGCGGCTATGTCTTCCCCGCGTCCCGCCCCTCCTCGATGTCGCGCTTAATGGTAACGGCAAATGCGGGGTCCGGGATGAGGTGGATCCCGAATCCCAGTAAGATGGTCAGAATGACGAGCATGATCGCGATCGCTGCCAGCGCTGAGCAGGTCAGCTCTGCACGGGACCGTCACTCACTGATGACGTCCATGATAATCGTCGCAGAGGTGCGAGACTGACCCCAGGCGAGACGAGACCTGGGGCACGAAGAAGGGGACCGGCGATAAAGGAGGGGATCCATGTACACTGGTGCATGTTTCATGTACATATACGTCGTCAAAGGCATACTATCCCTAGTAAAGTCCCAACCCGGTCGAGCGTTGTTCGGCGTCACCTTATTACAGATCTCAAGATGTCGTTAGATGTACGTTACTGGTTGCCCCGCGCGCTGCGCAATGGGCAGCCAAATAGATGCTCCCTCAGTGTCTTGGCGACGCCTAGATCCACCCTCCCCTGTGCTTGTCCCTGCTCTCGAAGGTGGCCCACGAGGGCTGCCTCGAGCTCATACCGTTCCTCGAGCCAGCGGTCGAGCTCCATCCGCTCGCGTAGCTCTTGTTCGTATCTCTCCTGCCGATACCCGCTGGGGGCGTCACGGGGGTTGTCAGCCGTTCGCGCATAGGCGAGAACGAGGCGTCTTGGTCGAAGTCGTCCTCTGTCTCCGGGAGAAACAGCTCATCGTCCTCCGGACTAACGGGCATTTATACCGGCGGCGGCGGTAGAGGGAGCGTGCATCTATTTGGCTGCCCATTGCGCAGCGCGCGGGGCAACCAGTAACGTACATCTAACGACATCTTGAGATCTGTAATAAGG
>JAHXHD010000125.1:0-27637 GCA_019857685.1 Papiliotrema terrestris | reverse complement strand
GGTCCGTGGGGGTGAGGATGGGAGGGGTGGGCTTGGTAAGTTGCTGGCAGAGCGGTTTGTGGGGACGCGTCGCCTGACATGGTTCCGAGGGCGAACTGTGATTCGTCGAGGCCAGAAAATGGAGTTGACTATCTATACAGATGAGGTGGAAGCAAAACCGTCATGCAGGAATGTCGAGGATGAGACGATGCAGTGTCGAGGTCGGTCAGGCGAGGCCGGAAAGCGACGAGGTGGTGTAAAGTTGAAAGAAATCAATTCGAGGGTGGTCGTGGTTCGGCGTGATGCGAACAGGCAGAGACGGACGGGCAAAGTCGAACCGATTATCAAGTGACGTGTCAATTTGGGGAATCGGATTCCACCCAGTCACCGTCGTGTGGTCCGTTTGATTTCCGGTCGTCGTCGAGCGGGGCGTGTTGATGTCCGTCGAGGCGATGGTCACACACAGAGCGTCGAACAAAGTCCAGGGGGGGGATATGTGGAAAGAAGGGGCGATGCGAGCGGAACGGTGGGTGTTTCACAGAGTGGTGACGGGTCGCGCCGGCGAATGTGTCGGATTTATCGACGCGGAGCACGGCGAGGATGAGGAGCGGCGGGCGCGAGTAGTTGGGTGTGTCAGAGGTAGCAGAAGATATGTGATCAGCTTGATTGTCCAGCTAGGATGGAAAAGTTGGAAAGCGTGCGCGAGAGGAAGGATGTCTATCTAATCAAGGGAAAAAGCCAAAGCACATAGGGTCCATCCACGAGGTCAGGTAACCCTTGAGCCTGCCCACTGCAGAACGTCGCACTTGCTTGCTAATTGCCTCTTCTCCCTGCTACACACCAGTGTACTCCTCGCGAGTCCGAACAACGAAACATGCACTCACCCCGTCTACTTTATCCGTTCCCAGCAGTGTTGGATCAACAAGGATTCAATCTGACTGACAGCCGTTCTAGTTGCGCCCGTCCGTTGGTCTCTGCCGAAAAATTCTGGTAAGACTGGGGCGCGCGCAAGAATCGTCCGAGGATTTCGTCGTACTCCGAGGTTGACCGTTCTGTTTGGCTTCCTCGTTCGTCGACGTATGTATCGTCGTTGTCGTCGTTCGTTTGTCAGTGTTATCGGCAGGCGCGTCGCTAACCGTCGTGCCAACCAGCCAAACCGGAGCGGAATGGTTCTGTCAATAATAATTTGGTATCAAAGGGTCGATGGGTAGGGCAGGTAAGGGCCGACTCCGTTGGACGCGGGTGAGGGTAGCCGTATAGAAGGCCGTTCAGGATAAAAAATGACTGATGTCGATATTCCAACAAGGGGGGCGTCAATCAAGGGTTCAACGAACCCAAGGGTCTTTGAGCGCTTTGCGGGTCAAGTCTGACCTGTGGGGGGGGAGGTTACGTCGAGCGAAAATTCAGAGGCGCAGGTAGATGAGCGCTACGTATGACGGCATACTAGATAGGTGATCTTGCTGCGCTGCAAGTGCGGGCACAAGCAGCAGCCGAGCCGAGGGCAACTGACCACGGACGAGCAAGGGACGTCGTAGGCCTTCTCATGCATCTCTCGGCTTTCGTGCCCTAGATCCAAAAGTTGCCCCTTTGAGTGCCCTGTCACTCATCGCGCAGCACCCGCGGGATACCGCCCGGCAGAACCTGCAACCTCGACGCACATGATCCGCACCAAGCGGTGCTCGTCGGCCGCCGACACCGGCATGCGCAGGTGCGAAGGCCCAGTGGACTGACATCAGTGGGTCTTGGAGCGAGCGCCTGGATGCTGCACGCCACGTCGGCCAAGCCTTGAGCGTTGTTCGTGCCGAGCGCGCCATCACCCATTCTGCCCACTCATGGTCTTCGGCTTTGGCTCGTGCACCCTGGGTGTTTCAGAGACAGCACGCAGTCCATCCGCGTCGCCTGCTCAGGTCAATCAGACGAGGTATGTTGCAGCACCCTCGATTTACAGGGTTCAGGCGCGTCATGCGATCCGGCCCGCTGTCGCCGCTTGTTTCCGGCCGAGTGAGCGGGCTTCATCGTTGCGAGTTTCAAGCTGACTCATCCATGATGATCACGTGTGGAGGGACGCGGGCAAGGCCAGTTCGTCAGGAGAGTACCTCCCGTGGTCGATGTAGTTCATCTCATACTATGTACAATACATGGTGGGTCGTGAAGCGCATGAAATGTCGTCGTACGAATCGCGATGGCAAAGTGCCCTGTTTTCCTGTCCCTCACTTCCCTACCGACGCAGAATCTTGCGAGCACGTCTCCGGACATCCGCAAAGTAAATACAAGCCGACCATTTCCCCACATCGCTTTGCCTGTCATTGTGGAAGAAAGCTTCGAGGATCGGACGCGTCCTAGATGATGCTGGGTCCGGCAGGCTCGCTCGTGGGTCTCGGCACTACCGTAATGTAACCCCTCTGGTCCATCGCCAGCATCCCCTGATCCTCCTCGTCATCCGCGGCCCCTCTCCTGGGCTCGTTCGCTTCGAAATTGGCTCTCGTCGCGTGACGCCCATTGACGGTTGACCATGGTCTGAACAAATCCGGATCAGGTTGGATATCGTTATCCGCCAAGGCCGGTTCGTCATCGGGCAACGGTCCAAGCGGGAAGAGGTCTGGATCAAAGACCACTCCATCGCGCCGGCGGTCATGTTCGGGCGAATCGTCATCATTGCGCGGATGGCCATATGCAGTGGCACTTCGGCCCATGCCCGCTGCTATCGGGACTCCCACCGGCGCGCCATCCCCTCCGTCCGAGCGATGTAGTAGCCGCCGCCTTAGTCTCCTGATCAGGCGGGCAGAGTCACCCATGTCATTGTCGTCACCTGAGTCTCGGAGGTATTGCGAGTGGGTACGACGTAAAGTGTTGAGTGTGTTCTGCAGATTGTGATTGCGGTCTTGGAGCTGGTCGAGGAGGGTATCCTGAGCTGCACCTTGATCGTCGTAACCTACGGTCGGCCGACTGCGGTTGTACTCCTCCAGCCAGGTGCGACTAGGCGAACGCGGGGGAGTTGTTTCACGAGCGTCTCGAGCTTGCGATGCCTCGCCGAGAGGATTCTGTCTGCCTTCAATACCCTCAAAGGTCCGTACTCGGCTTGGCGAGAACGAGGGGCTGAAGCTCCTCCTGCGTCCGCTGAGCGGGGTCGCACTGCGTCGACGCGCACTCGGCGATCCAGCATCTTCCTCAGCACCATCTGTGAGACCAATAGGATCGGGTGACATGGGTCGATTGGGGGGATATGGAGCGAGTCGGTACGGCACGAAACGAGTTGGCCGGGGCAGGCGGTCTTCGAGGGGCGGCTCGTCCAGGTCGGCCCGGTATGGCGCTCCGGTAAGGGGTTCGAAGACGGAGAATCCGGCATCATCATCATCGTCGTCCAGGGACAACGTGGGGAAAGACGGGATCCACGGTGCGACGGAGCCACTGTACGTATCGAGGCGGGGTGATCGCGGATCAGGCGGGGCAAGATACCGCGGGTTGCGGCGGCGGAGGGGTTGGCGTTCTCGACGACGTCTCGAGTCGTAATTCATTTGCTTTTTTCAGTGGGGATACTAGACTACCGGTGGACTGAAGGCCTACCTGCACCAACGACCGAAAACATGCTTGAATCTGCTTGTTCTCCGGGTCGAGCTGTTGGACAAAGGTCCGGAAGCGCGGGTCTTCCGGCTTGTCCAGCAACGCATCCTCAAAGCTGTTCTCGCTGGGGTCAGCACAAAGCATTGCAGGCAGGTAGAACGATCTCACAAGAGGCGCTTGACTTTGGAGAAGAGCTGTCGGTCATACTCTTTCTGCGACCATTTGCCCATCACGGAGAAGTGGGAGCGAGCGGGAGAGGGCGAGTTGCCGGGTAATTTCCGCGTCCGGCTACCGCGCCCGAAGAGGACACGCTTTTTGACCTGAGCAGGGCGAATGCTAACAGCAAATCAGTAGCAATGTCTCTGGTGTCGGTGTGGTGATTATCGAGGTTGGGAGAAAGGATGAGAGAGTGAGACCCGAGGTTAGACGGTTGGACAAAAGCGGTCATCCCGCGACCACCAGACGCGTTGGGCTCAATGTTGCGTAGCCGGGTGGCGAGGATTGATCGTCGGCGAAGGAAACACGCACAAACAAATTTCTTTTCAGCATTTCATTTTGGTTTTATCCCGACCGCGCCGATCGGGTCTCGCCGTGAGCGCCGGATGTTGGGTGCAGCACGGTGTATTGACAAGTTGAATCATATATCACCAGTCGATACACTCATCGCCATGCCCAAGATCAGAACATCACGCACCAAGCCGCCACCAGAGGGCTTCGAGGACATTCAGTGAGCTGATATAGACCCCCCTCTCGCGACACAGCTCACGGCAGGGATGTCCTCGAGGACTACGACAAGAAGATGCGCGATGCCGAGGCCGACGACCACGAGGGGAAGCGTAAAGTCGAATCCGTCTGGTAAGCTGCCAGCTTATGGTCAGTGGTTCGAGCTGACCCGCAGGCCAATCATGCGGCTGACACACGCCCGCTCGAGATACATATACGACCTGTACTACAAGCGGGAACTGATTTCACGCGAGTTGTACGACTGGCTGTTGAAGCAGAAGTATGCCGACGCAGAGTGAGATCGCTCCTTCCTCGTCTCTGGGTTCAGCTGACCGCGCAGCTTGATAGCAAAGTGGAAGAAGTGAGCTGAGCCACTCTGAGGCGTTCAGCAGAAAGCTGACTTCCAGGCAAGGATACGAGAAGCTATGCTGCGTCCGTTGTATCGCTACGAGGGATATGAACTTCCAGGGCTCGACGTGTATCTGCCGAGTACCAAAGGCGTCGTTGAAAAAGGGCATTGTCGTCGAGTGTCCTCATTGCGGTGAGCTACGTCGTATCTGTCACAGGGCAAGCTGACGTGCAGGATGTAGGGGATGCGCGTCTTCCGACTAGACTTCCTGCCAGACTTTCACCAGCATCATCATTACGAGGACTCTCATGCATTGTATCATGGATATAAGGTACTCTGATGGTTAGGGCAAGCTGACCGAGTGGATGTAGCATATCCCAGCATCCTTGTCCCGCTACGACATCTTTAGCTACGCCGCGGACGGTCTGAAAGTAACGAAGGGATCGGGAACATCCCGGTCGCCGATACAGGTCGAATCATTGTCGAGCTTCGTCCGCGCTGGACCAGAGGAGGTGGGAATGCTGATGCCGGCGTCGGCATTTCGACGACAGCAAGGAGCTCGCCCTGTGCCAGCAACGTCTGGGTACGTTCCGCGATCATCACGCTGCTCCGGCTCCGCCTATTTGTTTGCGGAGATTGCACGACCGGGCAATGCGAACGTGATGTCGGTCTCGGACGTATCTGGCGACCTGGAGGGCGACCTGAAACGGACTGCCTTGCTCTCCGGGGGCTGCTGGAACGGGATAACCGAAACAGGAGGCGTCGTTGGAGGCAGATCCATGGATGGAGCCGGCGTTTGGGGCGGTAACACTTTGGGAGGGTGTCGAAGGCTGGAGACGGGCGTCGCAGCTGTTGTGAGGTCGGGCTGCTTGACCAGGTCGCCTTTCCTCGACTTGGGTCGATAGGGCACGATAGCAGGGTACACAACATTGAATACCTCGAGCGGCACCGGAGCGGGGAGCTCGAATGATCCGTTCCTCGCCAAGCTGGAGGCTTCAGCGGTCATCATGGAATCATGCCTCACAGGCGGATCTGCTCTCACTCTTCATCCTCGCAGAGTGCGATGAGCGAACACTCACATATGACAAGGCCCGGATAGCCCTCATCGGACGAGTACGAAGTCGTCGTCGTCGTCGTTCCTGCCGGTCAATCCCTCGCCACTCGCGAGTGGCGACGCCGCACTCACTCCCTTCGCGCGGACAGTTTCAGGGCGGTCTTGGATCCACGTCGCCCGGTGAGAAAAACCCAATACACGGGGAAATCCGCTTCAGCGGTCTCTTCGGACTCGCCTTGGCATTGACTGTCGTTGAGGACGTAGCGGGCTTGAGGGAGGGGGACGAGGGCTGAGGGGATGTGTCCGGTACGGAAAGCAGGGTCTGCCGCATTTCGAGTCGAGGCGGACTTGCCTCTCTCGCGTGGACGATAACGCTGGATCGATGCACGGGTGTAAGAATCCCTTCGTCAGGGAAGCTGTTCGTCGATCTAGCACGATGTGGGAGCCCGATGCGGGGTGTCAGGTCGGTGCTCAGCGCGAGAGATGCCGGCTGAGATGGGGAGATCAGTTGCGTGGAGATCTCCATGTCGAACATCGTGCCTGTGAACAGTGATGCGTGCTGGTCGACGTTGTGGGACCCCACCGCTCTAGCGACCAAAATCAGCGAAGGAGGTGATGACCGCAGTGGTTCGGGCCGGGCGCTAGGGCGGCGAAGCGAGGATGTCGACTTGAGAGCGAGCTTCTCCGAGGCCGCAAGGAGAGAGATATCCTGCCGAGCCTTGATGGCGGCGACAGACTTGCTGACTCGTTCGTAATCCCATTCGGTCCTGGCAGGGGAGGTAGCTGTTTCCTCAGGCTCGAGAAGCGGTACCGGCAGCGGAGGTAGCGAGATACTGGACGCTGAAGTCGTTGGCGTAACGGGGAGCGGCGCGAACGCGTCTCCCGCCCACTCGGTTTCCTCTGCCCTAGGACCAAGCGGCGACGTGGGCGGGTCCGAGGCGAGAGCTGCCGTGGAGTGGCCAGGGGGCCGTCCGGACGGGAGGAAGAATGGCCAAGGTTGACTCGCTATAGTCTCTCGCTTCGGCGAGACGGTCTGGATCGTCGCATCCTCGAGGTCCTTGGGTTCGTCTCCCGACAGTGAGCCGCCACTGAAGGCGCTCATCGGGGGAGTGGCGAAGCGTTTATCGGACGAGAGGGGATCGGACATGGCGGTGGGCAGATCGGCAGACAAGGTAAGGTCCGGAGAACTCTGGGTTCGGAGAGCTGTAGCATCGGTGTTCACCGATGCTGTAGCGTGTCCCAGACTGTGCGAGTTTGTACCGATTGACTCGAGTTCAGGCAAGCGGAGGCGCAGGCTGGTTCGGCGGGATTTGCTGTTGGTGCTCCCGGAGGTCGTCGAGACGATATGTACCCACGTGGGAGGCGAAGGGATGGCTGCAACGTTCGGACTGGCTGCTGGATACCAACCCGAAGTCTTCGTTGTTCGAGCAATCTGCCGTGGGTGGGAGAAGAAGGGTGGGGCAAGGCTCTCCCGAGAAACGAGGCCGTCCCCTCCACCCTGCTCGGGCGACGACTCTGAAAGCGAGAGGATGAGCTGTTTGTGACTTTGAGAAGCGATGCCTTCAACATGGGAGCTCGAGGCGGTGAGTGCAGGGATGACCTCTTGTGTCCTCCACCCCTGAGTCGACGTGACCTTCTGGCCAGCCCCCTGCGTGACGGCGACCGGGAACGATGGGGTCGCGTTCATTGTCGGTCTCGGGACAGTGGCCGTCTCGGTCAGTATTACTTTGCCCCTCGCTTCCACAGTGTGCCGAGACTGCACACCGACCCACTTCTCCACTCGACCTTCCAGCGGATCTACCTTCCAAGAAGCCCACCACTTTGCTCATTCCGCGTCGACACGTAACACCGGATGAGCCGCGATAGGTAAGCCGCCAAATGGACTAAGTACACAGGGATCAACTGGAACGGATGTCGCCGTAGTCAGCAGGTACCGCGCGAAGAGGTGGTTCCAGATCGACTCGTCGATGTTGGGTGCAGCGGGCGATGAAGTGACATGCAAGTGCAGACTCAGGCCCAACGGCGAAGGGAGCCGCAGCTGCGGGAGGACGTTGATGAGCTGCAGGTGTACCTGGAGGTCAGCACATTGTGATCGCACACCCCAGTTTCCGGTGACATCGTAGCTCACAGTGGGCTGCAAGAATGACAAGATGCTCCCTCCTTGACCGCCGTTCCCGTGTGCCACATCCAGCTCCGGCCCATACTGCACCAACACAAAATATCGCTGTTTGATGCCTGCCGTCCTCCCCTGTTCCAGCGAGAGAAGATGGGAGATGCCCTCCATGCTCTTTCTGTTTGGGCTCAAGCCTTCGTAACGGATGGATGATCTGGAACGATGACGAGGTGAGGTCCGGGATGTGGACAATTTGGCAGGATCCGGGGTGACAGGATGTTCAACTCGACATGCTTGCGCGTGCGTCTTCTATGTGCATGCAAGGACGGTGGGAATGAGCCCCAGGTAGTCCTTCGCTGACTTCGTTCGTCGTCGCGACCAAGGGATCGCAGCGCTCTTTGTCGTCACGCTGCGCGGTTTCAACGAGGGGTGGTCCTTGGTCTGCAGGCAGCGAGCGGAATCCTGCCAATTGGTCCAGGAACGGCCCGTTTCAGAAACTTGCCCTTCCTTTCGACCTGTCGTCACTCGTGCTCAAACGTCTTCGAGCTCGTATCCCGCATCCGTCACCTCGCGACGACGTGCATGCTACGGGGCTGTGCGACTTTTGCCCACCAACGACTCCATCGATATTCTGTGACGCGTCTATCCTACACGACCATGGCATACCCTACCAACCCCTCCTCGCCGACGGACCTCCTCTCGGCCCTACCGGACAAGTTTGAAACGGCTCGACAGTCCGGTCAGCTCTTCTTCTTCCCCAGCGAGGACAAAGACGTCTACTCTCACGGCAAGCGCGTGAGCTCATCGTGATCGGAGGGTCGACAGCAGCTCACGCCAGTTCAACCTTCGTTCGTGCCCGGCGCTACTGGACAAGTCAAAGGCAAAGCAAGAAGCACTCGAGTCGGTGAATGCCTCGCCGGACCCCAAGCGACAGAAGCGGGAAGTGCAGAACGGAGAAACAGTGGACAAGCAGAAGGCTCAAGAACCGTTCAAACCGCCTTACGTGCCGGAGCTGTATCTTGGCTGCGTCGAGGGAATCGAGGGCGAGCCGGGCATGTCTATCTTGGTGAGCCAGTTTCTTGAAGCGGTTGTTCACTGCTGACGGCAGCTCAACAAGGTGCGTTCAATTAGTGTATGTAATACGTGCCCTCTGACGTCCAGTACGCGGTGCTACCTGAACACATGCTGCTCTGCCCGGCAGAGTATGAGCCGCAATCACTCCCCCCTACCCCGCACCAGCTCGCCATTGCCTACCTCATCCTTGTCGCAGCGGCACGACATCCCACTCGGCCTCGTCGGCTGCTAGCATTCTACAATGGCGGAGAGGGAGCAGGCGCGTCTCAGCGATGGCGACATCTGCAGTTCATCGAGCTGAAGGGGCGGGCGCCCGTCGAAGAGTGGACGGACAACGTTCAGTTCCAAAAGAGGGGTACGTCACCTTCGAGTTATATCACGCTGCCAACCCGCTGACGTACAGATGAGCCGGTGTTGCATCCCGACTTGCCTCACGTCCACATCGTCTACCCTCTCGGCAACCTCAAATCGATACCGTACCCGCCGACGGCCGAGCAGTCGTCGCAGCTGGTGGACGAGCTCGCTCCTGCAATGATGAAGTCGCTGGATATCGCGATCGACTCGGTACGCAGAGGCGAGGGCAACAAGCACGGAGGATGGAACCTGCTCATGACTCTGTGAGCCAGAGACTGACTATCGCCAAGGTTGACCGGAGCTGATGGTGCAGGGATCACCTCCACCTCATCCCCCGTTCGTCGCCGCGCTTCCCGGTGGACACGCTGCCTACGCCGATCGAGCTCAACTCGCTCGGATACGCGGGAATGATGCTTGTGCGGTCCAAGGACGAGGAGAAGGCTCTACTGGACGCTGTGGACGGGCAAGGCGGGTTGATGAGCGTGTTGGCGAAATGTGGGGTGCCAAGGGCATGGGGTGAGCAGGCACTTGAGGCATTGACCGCGCATCTGGGTCACAATGAGGGGCTCAACGCATTGTCGTAGAGGCCATGCAGACGAATGATTAGAAAGTGAAGCCCAAAGCCCGCACCAGACGAGGCACGCATGACCAGACAGAGCACCGAGAGCCACGACGCGACCATGCCACTGCAAAGCAAGACCACCGACAGAGACATGCATCTCTGACGACAAGAACCCAGTATCAACATCTAGCAAGGATCGTCGATCGATGTCTGACCGTTAGCAGACGCCCATGCAAAACGATGCAGGCATGACGACGGCATAACGAGAGAACAAGATCAGACGTGCGGAAAATGGCCCTCTTGCGAGGGTAGGTTCGATTCCTATGGGGTTGTCGACACATTTGAATGCGAAGAGGGAGTCCCACGTTCATCAGGAGAGGTGGTAGTGGACGACGGGTGAAATGAGGGGATCTCGACTTACCCGGCGAAAGCTGCATCAATGCGTGAGATACATTTATCGGGTCTTGAAGTCTGCTCTGTCAGATACCATCATCCTACTTTTCGCGTCAACTTACAATCGAGGAGGACCTGGAGGGCGGGCGAGTCCTGGCCGTAGTTGGTGATAACGACGCAGGAGCAGCCGACGACCTTTCGGGGCTTGCCCTCTCGGTCGATCTTGGCGAGACCGGCCCACTGGCCAAGGACCTTGGCGTCCGAGACCTTGATGAGCTGGATGTTGTGCTCGGCGCAGAGAGCCTCGATCAACTTGAGGTACTCGGCTGCAAGTCAGCTCAAACGTCCCATCTTCGCATAATGACCGCTCGCGCAGAACTCACCCTCGGTGACGGTCTCAACGAGGACACAGAGGTGGGCCTCTCGCTTGTCGAGGGCCTTGGCGGCCTCTCGGAGACCTCGGGCAAGACCGTCGTGGACGAGGGCAGTCTTGATGACCTCCTGGAGGGCATCCTCGACCGACATGGGTCCCGACTTGTCGGCGACATCGGCGACCTCGACCTCGGCGGCGGGGGGGTTGGAAGCAACGTCGGATCCAGCGTCAGACATTTTTAATAGCCTTCGTCCACTGTTTTAGATGGGTAAAAGGTAAGGGTGAGGTTGGACGAGCATCATCATCCTTGAATTTTGGCACCATGCAGCGAGCGACTGGTACACCAGCCGACAGCGAAGAGCGGAAGCAAAATTGCACCAGACTTGAGCGAGGCGGAGTTTGCCGGCGATTTCGCAACAGCGAAGCTGTGGCAAAGTTCCGTCGGAAAGGGTGTCTGAGCCGCTCGCTCGCACGCGTCTATCAAGCTTATCAAACCGTCCGTCACTCGGGGATGCTTTCTGCTGAAGCTGAGCTGTGAACCTTGCGCACCCCCTGTCCGGTGCAATTCGTCGACCACACTACCCGTGCTCCCATCAGGCCCTCTCGATGCCGCTCCCATGCATATACAATCAATCTCGAAATACCCTCTTTCGCAGTCACGCAGCGCCACCCAGGCGCCAGATTCGCACCCCTCCTTTCCTCTCCGACTCGTCCTGAGCAAAGTCGAACCCATTCCATCCGTTCCATACCTCGTGATACCCTTGCACCTCCAGGGCTGACCAGACTGTGATCGCTTCCGAGCCGATCACCTCCACCTCGTCCAGCAATGTCCCGAATACCACCACGTGCGACGGCTTTTGCTCCATGCTTCTGGTCTCGGGGATGCGATGGAGAGGTACAGGCGGGTTCGGGAAAACGTGCTGGATGTAGGTCACTGGCTTCGAGTAGAACAATGCTTGCTGTGTGACGTGTTCGAAGGGGTTTGACCTAGGGTGAGCTCTCACCAGTCAGTTCTCAGTCTTGACTCACTCGAGGGGCGGCTCGCAAGTGGGGAACCAGCCGGCAACGTCCTTATGCAAATGACTCATCCATGGCACGGAGTGACACGGTGCGAGGACCACCAAACTCGTCACGTCCCCGACTTGCCCTGTCCGCAGCACATCTATGACGGCGACTTGAGCCCTCCCATGCGCGACATTGAGGTACAGCCACGGCGCCAGCGGGGCGAATAAGCACAAGTAGAACGGAAACTTCGAGATGCGGGTGTACTGCCGTATCGACTGCGTGAGGCGATAACAGCCCAATATGGTCGGCGTGAAGTCACGGTATAGCGGCGGGAGGGCGAAGAGTAACATAGGCGGGAGCAGAGGGTGGAGGAAGCGCCATTCGGAATGGGGTGAGAGAGACAGCGCGACGAAAGTGAACGTCAAGGCGCGGGCCAAAGTTCGCAAGCCATTGGGTCGATCCAGGTCGGCAAGTCGGCGAGGTAGAGGACGAGATGGCAGCAGGCACGACATGAAGCCCTGGCCCCACCAGTACCAGATGGGGAAGAGCATGAGCGGTAGGGACTGCACGAGATGGTAGAATGGGTCGGTGGCGCCGTAAAAGGATGAGATGTTTCGAACGATGTTCTGGTGGATGAACGTTAGAGTGGGGACCATCAATCGATCAGTGATGGCATAGTCGAGCGTGGTCGACGCAGCAAGCGTAAAGCAGCTAGAAGTCAGCAGCAGAGCTATAGTGGAGGCCGCGCGCAAGGCTTACAATGTGACTACGCCGGTGACGACCACTCGCACGGCTGATGCGATGCCTCTGTTCCGGATCGTCCGCACTGTGTGATCTGCACCAAGATACAACCATAGTGGGAGAGTCGTGGGCCGTATGCAGATCGCAACTGAGGCGAAGAAAACCGCGATGACCAGGCTTGAGTTAAGCCTGCCGTCAGACCCATGGAAGTAGTCTGCACTCACCTTGGCTGTGCCCGTACATGAGGCCTCATGCGGTCCATCACGGCGTAGTTGATTTCTCCGGCGTCAGCGTACGCCACTACGCCCTCGTCCTTCAATTCCATGCTGCCCGCCGTACTTTCGGGCGGCTTCTTCACATCCCTCATACTCTTGCTCGTCGTCATGGGCGGCTCGCCCACGAGCACCGCTCGAGGAGTTGCGGGCTCAGAGAAAGGCCAATACAACAGAGCGAGAGTGACTAGCAGAGTCTCCGGCGAGGTCGAGAGTGCTCGAGGGAGGAGGTGGGCGTTGAACAGCGATGTGAGGGACAGAAAGAGCTGCGATGTCAGCTCATACGACCTCGTCCAATCGGGTCCAGCTTACCGCTCCCGAAGCCGCTCCGTGACCTATGAGCTTTGCCGCCAGTCGAGACGTCGCGTAGTCTGTCAAAGCCGCCACAAGGACCCCGACAAGCCTTGGAGCAAGCGTCTGCCGTGAGCTGAAAGGAACATCTTGTTGCAGCTTGCAGACACATACTAGCAAGAACGTATCGTCCAACCCGCTTATCGCAAGCAGCTTATATACCCCTGCAAACACCCCAGGCCATAACCAGCCCCTCATCCGCCCCGTGGCGATGTACACCGACCACCAATCATCTCCCCCGTTCGCCGGCAAGTCCTTCCATTCCCACGTAAGATGGCCATATCCGAAGGCGAGGTGATGAGCCGGTTCGAAGGCTTGGTAGAATTCGTCTGGCTGGAAAAATGTATGTGGCAGTAGTAGCGAGAGGGAGCGTATGATCAGAGCGAGGAGCAGAGATGGTGGAACCATAGCATGGGCCCGAAGTGAGGCCGGAGATGATGATGATGCTCTGTAGCACGCGAAGAAGGGCAGATCTAGGATGGACGGTGTCGTGATTTCGTCATACCCGATAGCCGAGTGGCGCAGACACGCAGGATACACATTTCTGTTCTTCTCGATAGCTACCACGGCAGCTTCGGGCACAAAAATGGCGCACGGAGACTGGACTAACACAGCACCAGGACCCCAGGAAGGGTCCGTCTGACTGCAGCAGATGATCCATAGGACCAGTGCTACGCGGCTGTTCGACGGACGTGGATTGTCGGTTCATCACCGTGACGGTCCCAACCGCTTCTGAGGAGCGTCGTCGATGCTCTATGAACGGGGAGTCGGACATAAATGGAGGGCGGGAGGACCACCGCACGCCTTCGCCCGTGGAGACTGCTGCGAAGGAGACAGAGGGGGGCGCGATCAGTCCCCTGAGCGGTGGGAACCCTCAACACAAGGACTCTTCATCCCCGAACAGCATTGCCAAGGCGGTCCACCCCGAGACTCGGACACGAGAACCCACCAGGGCACAAGCCGTGTCAGCAACAAGAAAGCACGTACGCCTGCGACTGAGCGGCCCGGGATGCAGGAGAGCACTTGACATGGAGTGCACGTGATGCGGAACTCTCGGCCCGGCTCTGTTTCCGACGGCCCTCGCTAATTTGGGCTCACCAATACAACGTTAGTCCGGTTCCTCGTTCACCTCTTCTGCGCATGTCACCTCTTTGCTCATGCTTGATCTAGCACTTCGGCTCGTGAATGCCGAAAATACCAGCAGACTGGGTCACATGGGTCCAAAAACAAGGTTCCACCCATGCATGCACGGCCATTCAAACGTTGGTGAAATGCGACGTGCGCGAAATACCGGGGGTGAACGCAGTGGGACTAACGGGACACTACGCCGTAGGCCCGGCTCCCGCCAGCGGGTGATCGGACCGCCCAGCCTCCAGCCCCCTTGTCCATCTCACCATGGAAGCGCTATATAATCGACGACCGGAAGGCATCTCTGTAATGCAAGACGCCCGGATAAGAGCAACGAGAAGCTCGTCTAGACCATGCGGTCCATCACTTTCCTTGCGGTCCTGGCCCTGTTCGCCTTCGGCTTCGGCTCCGCCCAGCAGGTCGAGATAGATCTGATCAAGCAAAGACGTAAAGCCGACCTGAGCCAGTTTCCGACCCCTCAGAACTACGCTTCAGTCCCCCTATGGTTGCGCACCCAAGAGAGCGATGGCACGTGGCCGGACGTAGTTTACACTGCAGGATGCGATGCGCGTGAGCGTGGAGGACGAAGCACAAGCGGGCTGGGCTGACGGTCAGAACGAGCGAATTGGCCGATTCAGCAACACTGGATCCGAGTCATCACCCTTGCCTCTGTGTATACAGGCCTCGACCCTTTGTCGCCGCGGAATTACACCGGTGACCAGTCTGTCCTTCATGCTGCCAGTATCGCCATGGACTACTGGTTCGCGAATGACTATAAGTCAGATGATTGCATCGGAGGTGGTGGGAAGACGAATGGGACGTGTCCGTGCGGCACTCCCGGGCTATGGAACACCGTAAGTTTGGACGTCATGCGAAAAACCTTGGCGAGGATACCTTCACGACTGAGACCGCGCTGACAGCCAGAACTGGTTCGGTCAGGTGATCCTCATACCTCAACTTTGCTCCACCGCTTGCCTCCTGCTCTCGGAGGAGTTGAGCGATACGCAAAAAACTGGATGCTATGACATCCCCATCAGGGCCTACGATCGGAGAGATGATTTCATTCAAGGCCTGGGATACCTGACGGGGGCGAACGTGAGTCATAACATCCTACTGGACCGCCGATGGGGGTATTGCTGACAGTCAGACCATCAATGTTAGCTCTTCAGGCTTACCAGCTAACAAACAGTCAAGCTAAATCAGCAGGTCATGCAGAACAGCGTCAGCTTGGCAATCTACACAGACAACGCCACGATGCTATCCGACGCCCTGGACAGGGCCATGGCGGTCGTAACTGTGAGTTTACGGACTGTTGACAAGACCTCGGATGCGTCGAGATGGACTCTGATGGTAGTTTACGGACAAAGCTCGCGCCGACGGAATACACCGCGACGGTAGCTTCCTGCAGCATGACGGTATCCTGTACAATGGTAATTACGGCAAGGACCTGGTGAGCCTGTCTTGGCCCCGTTGAAACCGTCGGGCCCTTACCGTTCAGCTCAACGCTTTCATCCAGCTCGAAGGAGAAGCGATTGGGACCTCTTTCGCGGCGAACGAGTCCACCCGGGCAGCCTTCGCGACAGACGTCAAAGGCAGCGAATGGATGATATATGTCGACGAAGAGACCAAGCAGGAGCATTGGGACTTTGTGAGTCCTTCCGCAACATAGAATATGAGCCGAGTGTGCCTACGGTGGTAATGATGGACAAGGTTAGGTCTCCAGGATCAGCGAGCTCATGACAGAACGTCGTGGGTCGTTTCATCGCGTTCAACACTGCCGATCTGCAAGCCATCTCGGACATCAACTTCAACGTGACCAAGCTGGCTGCCGCAACTGCCGACTTTGTTGGCGAGAATGACCTGAGTGACACCGTCAGGAGACTGGAGTCTAACGGAACCGAGAAGCTCGAGGGGAATAAGATGTTTTACGCGGCGGACTACATGGTGGGTGGCCAGCCCCACCCTACAGCACTCGAGCGGCAGAGGAACGGACTCGCAGAAGAGTGGAATCCGATCGATCTGAGCTGAGACTCAGGTGCATCGTCGCGAGGATTTCGTCATTGGGACCAAGCTGCTCTCGAACCGTTCTCACAATACCGAGACCACCAATGGCGCCAACATGTACGGGTACCACCTGGGCCAGGGAACGATGTTCACCTATGTGAACGGATACGAGTACCGAGATATCGAGGCTCAATGGGACTGGAACCTCATCCCCGGGACGACGGTCCTGCTTGACCACCCAAAGCTGAACGCTAGTATCGTAGGCTTCACTGGCAAGACGACCTGGGTGGGCGGGGTGAGCGACGGCTGGGTGGGCATGGCTGTGGAGGACTATGTGGACCCGTACGATGGCAACCTGGCGTACAAGAAGGCTTGGTTCTATCTCGACGACTCCGTCCTTGTCACGACTACCGGAGTGTCGGTCAATTCCAGTGTCCCCGGCCTCGGAGGTGTCCCAGTGGTGACTGTGCTGGACAACCGAGCTGCAGCAGACGGAGGGGTATGGCTTGACGACCAGCAGATCCAGACGAGTACCCTGGGATCTGCATTCAACGCCACAACACTATACTACGGCGGAAACGGCTATTTGTCATACGGTACCCCATTCCAGCTCACCGTTGCGGAGGGCAACCGTACGGGGAATTGGTCAGCAATCTCCACCTCGACACAAGGCGTCACGACAGGCAACATTTTCTCGGCGTACACTGCCATCCCTTCCGACCCGACCACGGCGTACACGTACGCCTTCTTCCCCGCCGCTTCGCCCGACCGCCTGGCGTCTGAGGCCTCGCAGCCCACCACGACAACGATTCAAGGTGACAGGGTACTCGGTGTAGCAGGCGCAGGTCGACTTCAGATTGCCTTCTGGCCTGGAGGAGCGATGACCACGACCGTGTCTCTTGCTCAGGTCGGGTGGGCAAAGGCCGGCAACGTCACGGTCACGACCTCCGAAGCGGCTGTCTTCATCTTCGCCACCAATTCTGCTGGCAGACTCGTCGTGACCCTCGCCGATCCGGGCCAGAGTCTGCCTTCGCTGTCCTTCAGCATGATCATGCCTGGACTGAGCTGCGAGGAAGGACTCGACTGGGATGACGGATGTTACGAAACAAGTGACGGGAAGGGAGTGCAGTTTAGGGATATCCAATTACCGCGGGGCGGCTTTGCGGGAGCAAGTGTCTTCCGAGACGTGCAGTACCGTGATTGAATTGGGAGGCTCTGTAGTGCTCGCCATGGAATGCTAGCGCATAAATATCAAAGTATGCACGATGTGGTTGTTTCAGTTGTTGCTAACTCCCTCGCTATGACAGTTACGAGATATCTTTCGTCGAACCCGGTGTCGTTCATTCTATCTTGCGTACTGGCCCTCCTGTTGCGCAAAACCTGGGACGACTGGTGAAGAACGTTGGCGCGCAAGCGCGGCAGTTTTTATTACATGTTGCATATGGGCAGACTTTGGGTCAATGTCCTATCATAGTCCTGCTCGACTGTCTTCCTGTTCGGCTCATTATCCGTTCTCGATATTCTGGGTAAAACGTAGGGTAACAGCGGGAGTACTGAAGGCGAGGAGGAAGTTACCATCCGGCTTCCTAGTTGTAAAGCTGGAAGACTGCCGTTATTAACCTAGATCCAGGTCGCAGCCCACGGCACTCACTCTGGTTGGTGTTGCCGGCGTAGCACTGGTACGTCTGCAGATCCCTGAGCGAGTTGTACGGTTTCTGGTTGCCGGGCTGGCTGCCCTCCCTGACGTCGATGCACTGGTCTACCCATCAGCTCTGGTCTCCTGTCCGTCGACGACGGGCTCACTGTTGGTGAGCGAGAGGGTGTTGGCGTTACTGTAGGTCCAGGTCTGCTGGAACAAGCCATTGTAGCAGGTCCAGATCTTCATGTCGATGTTGTTGCCTGGGTTGGATCCCGCATCGAAGCAGTAGTTCTTGCCGTGGAGCTTGATGGCGCCGGAGGAGCCCTTGGCCGGGAGGTCAAACAGCTGCCACTGCGAATCCGGGCTCTCGTTCGGGAAGCAGTATGTCCTGCTGTTAGTGCTGCAGCATATGCAGATGGAGAAGGCACTCACACCTTGACGCCTGCGCCGTCGCTGGCCGCACCGCCCATAACGGACAGGCAGAGGTCGTTTCGGCCCAGAGGGTGGAGTCGTCGGCCGCCGTTAGGAGGGTCGGGGTAGACCTTGCCTGTCGGGATACCGCCCGGGGTGGACGACTGCGAGGGCTGGGAGGACGTGGACGAAGGGGGAGGGGTGCTCGAGGACGAAGGCGGTGGGGTCTCTCGAACGTACCAGACTGTTTGTCAGCCGGGACTCATAGACACCAAGACTGGAGTTCTTGGAGGTAGTGTGTTGATAGGTAGGGTCGGAGGATGCTCTCACCTTGATTGGTGTTACCGGTGGTGCACTGGTAGGTCTGAGGTCCGTTGTCTCCCTCGTCAAGGCACTGGTTCCCGCCAGTGATAGCGATTCGGTTGTCTCCGGTCAGGTACCAGCTGCCGGTCAGCCCGCAACCCCCCTCGTCACGGCCTGGAGGGACCTACGTCTGCTGGTACAAGCCCGGGTACGAGGTCCAGACCTTGAGCAGACCGTTGTTTCCTGGGGTGGTGCCGGCATCGAGGGCAAGCGAGGTTCCGCTGACGATCACCGATCCACTTCCGGGGTTGATGTCCCACTGGACGGCCGACGCACAGTCGACGGTGTTGACCGGTGCGCCGACGCCGTTGCGAGGGATGGTGTTGAGGCACTTGCCATCTCGGCCCGAGACGATGTACGCTCGGGTGTAACGCTTCGAGATTGGTCCAGCCGAGACGGAGAGCAAGAGCGGGAGGACCGCGATCAGTTCGAAGAGCATTGTCGCGGGGTTGACGATCTAGATGATGGAATATAGAGCGCTATGAGTGTGCCGAAGCTTGGTGCGAGGTCGGAGTGTGCGGGCAGATCGAGTGGGGAGTGAGACAGCTGGTGGGGGGTGAGGTGTGAGTCTGAGACGGTATGACGGGGATCTTTATACCTCTCGAGGGTGTCATCTCTCCGGAGGCACTGCATGCTGCACGGTGTCACCGTGCGCATGACCATGCATGGCGGTCGCACTCGGCGGCGCTCCGAACAGCCTTGTCATCCGACCGACTCACACGATGCAGGTGCATCTTCGCCATGCCATGTGGATCAGCACAGCCCATCCTGCGTCAGAGGCGGCCGAAGGAGCCCGCATGTCTTGGACAGACAGCGCCTCCATCAACGGTCCTGGCCTCGCCAAGCTCAGCGGACGTCCCCGTGGTTGGCGACCGTACCTGCTGACCGCACGGTGTACCTCGTTCCTGCGACAAGACCTCGACCTGGACGTGTCTCGAAGCACATGGGTCGGTGTGGCCGTTCGGGCTATTTGTCTTGCGTCTACGGGAATAGCCATTGCGGCTATGCTTGATCCGGCCAATTCGGAGATTTCGACAGTGCCCCCAGGCCCCCCACGAAAAGGAACAGACAGCAAGTACAATGAGTGTCCAACGTGGACGCGCCTAGGCGGGGCGAAGCTGCGGGCGAAGGCGGGGGATGGGGGCGTATTTTTGAGACACGCGACCCAGGTCACGAGGTCCATCCATCACTTGTAATCATGAGTCGTCATCATTCTGGCGATGCTCAACTTTCGACCACGGATCTCGACGACAAAGGCTAGATCCGCAGCAAGCTCATGCACCGCCTCGTCAGGTCCGGCCAGTAAGCGACAGGTACCGAACATGAAACTCGTGACTCGACAGAGACGGGGCTGAATCGCTGCGAGCGGGCAGCGCCGAGAGCCCCGGAAGAAGCAACGCCGTATCATGCGACGGTCCGCCTCTGGAGGCCGGCTGAGGGCGGAGCTCAATCACATCACCAGTCAGATCATAGTCAGATCATGGGTCCGTCTTCGCCAGACATGGCATGCATCCACTCCTCTACAGCTACAGACAGCCTCCACGCGGTACACGAGCAGTCAATCCCGAGGGACTTGCTATGCGCTTCATCGGTTCAGGGCGCGACGATCTCCCAGACTGATGTCAGCTCGGATCTCATCTTGTCGTCCACATGCCGCCTCACCCTGGTAGTCGTTGTTGTCCTCGCACCTCATGGTGTACACCTTACCGGTCATGGTAAACTCATCGTCGTCCGCGCCAGGGACGGTGAGGCACGCGTTGCCGTCGGTGATGGCGACTCGGGCATCGCCAGTGAGGAACCAGCTGCACATCAGTGTTGCGCCCCAACCCTCGGAGCCACACTCACTTCTGGTTGGGCGCACCGGGCGCGTTGATCTCGATGGTCACCTCGGCGTAAGCTCCCGCGTTGGGACCGCCGTCGAGGGCGAGACTCCCGTTGGAAGCGGTGAGGAGCACCGAGCCGGCGCCGTTGTTGATGTCCCAAAGGGGCGCGTGCTCGCAAGGGATCGCAGAGACCACTGCACCGCCAACGAAGGCGGCCGGGGCGAGACATAGACCGACATCGGCGCCCGACTCGATTCGGACGCCGGTGAAGCGCTTGTTGACCCTGACGGGAGTGGCGTTGACCGTGACCGCGAGGATGGGGAGCAACGCGAAGAGAGCAGAAGCCAGCATGATGAGAAGTTACTTGGAACGAAAGTCAAGTTGACGTGTGTCAGGAGTTCTGAGAAGGAAGGATTTGAAAGAAGGGCTGGAGAGATCTGAGAGACGGGCACAAGGTACGCTTTATACCAAGCGTACAGAGAGGGGCCGTCAACCTCACTTTGAGGGGGATCGCGGGCATCACGGCTATCGCATCGGCCTACTAGGGCCAAGACCACGGCCCACCGGCCACTAAACGCCTTAGAGCGTGTATCCGATCGTCGTACAACTGTTTCACGCCAACATAGCTCGTCCTCATCGTCGACCAGACCCCAAACCGTTGACTAGTGTCGAGGACACACACACCGGTGAAGACCTCGACATGCCCATTCGCCGGGCGACCGGGGCCGTGGAACGGATTCCACAACGTCGAGAACTCGGGAGCTACCTCTGGGCGGCTTGATTCTAGAGGATGTTCGAGAGTGTCATTGAAGCTGACCTGACCAAGGAGAGTGAGCGCGAAGGAAGCTTGCGGTGGCTGCAGCGTGGAGGATGGTTGGACACGCATAATCGACGCGCTCGGACCGAAGCCTAGATACCGCAGATGCCTGTTGAGACTGTCCTTTTCTAGATCCTCGGTGTTCTGAGATATCCTTTCGGACACCATTTACCCCACAGCTAACGGATTCATCTCGGCTCCATGCGGAGGTGAGACAAGAAAGAACCCGGTCTTCCGGTCATCGAGTCCGGCCGACGAATTAGCTGTTTCTGGTGGGCTGTGTTCACCGCACCGCCTCAACACACGGTCCATCGTCCGGAGCGAAATCGGTCGAGATTGCCAAAGGTTTCGCAGAATGGACCTCAGAGAGGTCGCGTTCGGTTGGGATGGGTCAACTCGAAGCAGGCGCGAGGGCAACTCTGCAATGCTGGAACCCCCGACCGCCACCGATGAGAAGTTTGGGGAACAGCGCGAGAGAGGCCGATCTGCTGAGCCCTTGATGCCTGGTAGTTGGTGCATTAGTCTTATCTGGGCATGATGGAGCGGTGCAGCGATCATGGAGCGTGTGTTCGAACGACCACGACATGTAGTTGCGCAAGATCCATGCACCTCTCTGCTACTGTATAAAAGGCTAGGCATATCACGTATTTCCCCGCCGAGACGCATCGTGCATGGAGTCCGTCACCATGCGTGTATGATTCCGCCCCGATCGCGCCTGGGTTTTGAGGCTCACTGACCACCAATGACCTCGGGACCGTCGTACAGGTCGAACATCTGGTACGGGTCGTCCTCGTCGCACGGCGAGGTGTGGAGATCCTTCAGGGTGGTGTGCGGCTGATCGACGGTCGTCACAGGATCCTTCTTGACCGTCAAGCATTGGCCTGCCGCATCAGCTGCTGGCAATCGGCGGGACACGACCGCCCGGCTCACTGTCCGCCCCGACCCGCACAAGATGGTCACTGCCCACGCGGAAAGACTGCTGCTGGTTCGCTTGAGGGTCGCATTCTTCAAGCTCGATGTGCTCGTAGCTATGATTGGTAAGCTCCCCGGCGTCGAGGAGGCACAGGCCGGGATTGGCATGAAGCCTGATTTGATTGCTGTTTTCGTCGATATCCCAGAGCTCCTCCTCGCTCCAGGTCTCGTTGTTACGGCTGCATCCGACGCTAGGCCATCAGCACCCAGCAAACCGGGAATTTCTCCCTCACATGGAAACGACGGATCCTGCGTAGTTCCCGGCGCCTTGCACCGTCACGCATAGGTCATTTCGGCCACGGACCCGGATTCGTCTTCCGCCGCTCTCCGGGTCGGCAGGAAAGTACCCCGAATAGGGTACATCGAGGATAGGGTTGTAGGTGCCAGACTCGGAGGGAGCGGGAGCGCTGGACTCCGAGGCTGTGGTTGTGGCCGACTGCGAAGCCGACTCACTGACCGGATTGATGCCCGACTCGGTGACCGTCGGCTGGGGCGGTGAGCAGATACCTCCCTGGCGCTTGACGCGGCCGTTGACCTTCCCGAGGCCCGGCGTGGCACTGGTCAAGGTCAAGAGGGCCAGGACGGGGAGTGCGGCTGAGATGTGCATGTTAGGTGGGTAACGTGAGTTGGCCGAGAGATGATTTGGGAGGGGGAGGGGGATGAAGTCGTTGTGAGAGAGGATGTCTGACTGTTTATATCCTTTGTCCCGACCCCTGCATCAGGGATGGAGCCATACGGCGCCGGGTCTGCTGGATCATTTTAGGGGGGTGCGGAGATGTGGCTTAGCCCTTCGTTTCAGGCCTCCGGACCTCCACACGTTCGGGCATGTTCGATCACGGAGGTGATCAAAAGCTGGTTAGCCTGGACCTCAAGCCGCAGAAGCAAGGTACCGTCGGCCTCGTCAAAGGCGTTTCAAAGGAAACCAACGGATTTGACGCTCCCTGCCGAAATCTGTACACCGGGTTTCGGCGGGCAAACGGGTGATCGGGCAAGCGGACAGGGGTTGGGGCCTTTCGTATTGATTTGTGCTGGTGACCAACTGAAATCGGTCCGTTGGCACATCATGGCGAGCCTTTAGGTAGACCACGATCGCCCAAGGGGGACGGACGCTTGAGAACGGAGTGAGGCATTATCCCGGCGTAACACGATCGCCGAAACACCCTCTGGAAGGGGCGAGATCACTCTCAGCCGGCAGCGGGCAAGGGTAAGGAGAACACGGCCCCGACTGACTTGGCGCTTTCCCGGCGGAACTGCACTGCCTGATCTTCTAGCTGTGCCTTCAGTTATCACATCTCCAAGGGGGAACGTAGACTCGCGGCTGTATGTTCATGCGCGATCAGCTATACTACAGGGTACACCATCTCATGCCCTTCTCTTGCGACACGCATTTCCGCCCGATCTCAGGGGGATTGTCCATTTGCTCGGTTGCCGGTCGTTTCGCACCGGACATGAACACCTAAGGCGTCACGTCGGGCCCGTTGTACAGGCGGAACTGCTGGTACGAGTCCGAGCTGGAGCAGGTCCAGGTCTGGAGCGACTTGACAGAGATGTATGGCTTGCTGTAGGATGAGGTTGACTCCTTTCGGACGTCAAGGCATTGGTCTGAACGTGAGCGGATCGGCCAGGAATGGGCGTGGGTGCGAAGCGTGACTCACTGTTGTTCACCTGGAGAATGCCGTTCTCGCCCCAGGTCCACTGCTGCTGCGGGACGTCGAGGCAGTCGTAGATGGTGATGGGGTTGCCGTTGCCGACGTTCTCGCCCGCGTCGAGGCAGAGGTTAGGGTTGGCGTGGACCTTGATCTGGCCGCTGTCGCCTTCGGGGAGGTCCCAGAGCTGCTCATCGATAAACGTGTCGCCATTGGCAAAGCAGCCGGAGCTGGACGGTCAGCGAGATGTCGTGCGACGGACAAGCAAAGTGATGCTGCTCACATCGCAACCTGGGTGCCCCGGGCGTTGTAGCCGTTCTGGACAGTCAAGCAGAGGTCGTCCCGGAGGGCAACCCGGATACGGCGTCCTCCACCCTCCTTAGGGTCGGCGTAGACGTAGCCCGACTTCGGGACGTCGGGGATGGGGCAGTCGGGAGACGAGGACTGCGATGGTCCGGGGGAAGGCGAGGACGAGGCCGAGGGCTGCGGCTGTGAACCATCGCTGTCGATGTACCAGACTGATGGTCAGTCTTGCATCGGGAAATCTCCAGCTCGACGCACCCTGGTTGGTGTTGCCGGTGGTGCACTGATAGGTTTGAACGCCATCGTCTCCCTCGTCCAAGCACTGGTCACCGCCAGTGATGGCGATTCGGTTGTCATCGGTCAAGTACCAGCTGACCGTCAGCCTCGACCAAGTCGGTGGTGGGACAATCTCACGTCTGCTGGTACAAGCCAGGGTAGCTCTGCCAAACCTTAAGTGCGCCGTTGTTACCCGGGTTCTCGCCTGCATCGAGCGCAAGAGGGGGCGAGCCGGAGCCGTCGCCGAGGAGGACGGACCCCGACCCCGGGTTGATTGTCCATGTCAGGGCGTTGGCGCAGTTCGTGCTGAACACTTGGCTTCCGATGCCAGTCTTGGGCGCCGCGGTCAAGCAAAGACCGTCTCGGCCAGCGCGGATCTTGACCTGGGTGTATCGCTTCTGCAGGGAAGTGGGCGAGGCATTGGTTAATGCAAGGAGGGGGAGGAGAGCGAGAAGGGTTGAGACGTGCATTATGCTAGGTGAGTCGATGTGCTGTGGTGGTGTGAGGGGTATGAAGGTGTGTTGAGGGGTGTGGACTCGTTCTGGGGTATGACAACGGACAGCTTATATACCGTCGGTTGCAACGTCGGTTCGGAAAGGACCATACGGGCCACTGGCCATCGGATCACCTCGGAGGCGTCATTGGTATGCCTTGCTGCCTCGAGGCGATGAAGACACACACGTTCCTGTCGGTGATGTCTGACCATGTCGGGGTCAGGTGGACATTCGACAAACGGAAGCGGGGCGACCATGCGGTCGAGAAGCAACGGGACAGATGAAGCGACACGGGGATGCCCCTGCGATGGTCCACGCTGGAGGCCGATTGATGGGTTCGGCCGTGCTTGCTCGGGTACGCTGACAACGGCGTATAATCAAGCGGCCAAAGGACCGGATGGTCAGGGCATATCGCTCCACTGTCCGAATTCTCGACACATGAGACACGTCGTTGAAACCCCTGCGGACCGGGCCGGCATGATGAAGGACGTAACGTGAAAGCAGTGCCCCGAGGAAGCAGGAACAGGCGCGCGGAGACCTGGAAAGCCATTCGGGTATGATCGCCGAAAGGGGTTAGTTAAGCTTGCTTCACCGCCTCACGCGTCATTTCGGCAAGACAAAGTCCACGCAAATAGCCATCGGCACGTCGGGGTATGACTGGGGGGATCGTGGCCGCCGTTAGAAGAGGAGGCGGGGAAGGACAAGGCCTGATCGCTGTACGATGTGCGGGAGAGGTCGGTGTGAACAGATCGTCTGAGTGAACCATGCGGTGCATAGTGCATGATGTCTAGCGGCTTTTTTCGCTCGATGGATGTCGCGCATGATGATGACAGGCAGACAGGACGAGAACGGCTCCGCTATTCGAGCCATAGCCGATTCGGTCAAGCCATTCAGTCCAACGTAGGCCGTAACGGTCTTGCTGGACCTGGCATGCATATGCAACGCGAAGTCGATGCGCCATACATACCCCATCTATATGTAGGTGAAGCCCTGCTCGCCTTCCACCTCATTCTGCTTCTGAACGCCATTCCACTCGGGCACGGTGTACACCCAATCCTTGTACTGTTTCTTTCCGCGATGCAACGCCGTCATGGTGTCTCTCAAGCTCAGGACGATGGGCGAGTACGGCAAGTGGTGGTCTTGTTCTTGGTATCGGATCTCCTTGATCGACACAACGACGATTCCGGTACCGCAGCCGAACATTCTGCTTATCAGCGGCGCCCCATGAACATTTGATGGCTGATTCGCGAGACTCACCCCTTCAGCGTTCCCGCCTTGTTGCTGTCCACCAGCTCCTTCATGCTAATATCCCGCTCGACCACTCGGGCCTTCCTCGGCACATTAGGGATCTCAATCTCGCCGTTGGCGTGGGCATTGAGCAGTTGGATGATCGAGTCCCGGGTGATACCTGGCAGCACGATCCCGTTCTCCAGCGACATCGTGATGAACTCGAGGTCTGAGCGTCAGCGACTCGTCCGTTCTGCGGCGATCATGCTCACATCCGTCTGGTGCCTCCTTGATGATGAACATGTTCATGGCTCCCGCCTCCGAGATGTAGTCCTCCTTCCCGTGAAGCCACAGCGACATAGCGTACCCGGCCTTCTTGGCCACGCTGACAGGTCCTGCGTGTTAGCTGCATGCCCCCCACTCATGACGTGACTCTCACCATAGTTGGCACCAAGCTTGTACGACCCCGTTCCTCCAGGCCATGCTCGAATGTAGTTGGTGTTGGCATCCAGACGCAGGCCCTGCTCCGGGGATTCGGCTGAAGGGTAGAGCTTCTTGCCGAAGTTGGCGCTAGTAACGATGAACAGGAGAGCCTCCTCGACAAGGGGGGCTTGCTGGATGACGGAGCCTTCCGAGGTCTCGACAATGTTCGGGCGGATGTAGAGGTTACCTCCGTCTTCTCCTGGGACAAGTGGAGCCTCTGACCATTAGCTCCGAGACGAAACACACCGAGCGGCACGCACCAAGGGCAAGCAGTTTAGAGAGGATAGACAGCAATTCCTCCTGATCCCAGTCAGACTAGCATGAGCATGATGCGAGTTGGAGGTTCTTCGAAGCTCACGGGGAGACCCAGACGGGCAGCCGAGCGTTGTAAACGGGCAAAGTTGGCCTTCGGTCGGAACAAGGTCAGGTCTCCGGATTCCGTCTTGTAGCACTACGATGTCAGCGTGTCATCCGGAGCAAGAGCAGGCCGCTCAGACCCACCTTCATACCCTCGAAACATGTGACAGCGTACTGCAAGACTCCTGAAAGCGGGTCGAAGTCGAGGTGTGCTCTTGGGCTGATCTTGGCCTGTCCCCATCCGCTGACGCGAGACCAAGGGATGGTGACCATGTACCGGCCGTGAGCCTCCTTTCCTGGCGGCACGGCATGCTGAGCGGGCAGCGGTTGGAAGAAGAGGTTCTTGGAGGACAGCGGCTGTCCTGGTGTATGTGACATGGCGATGAGGTGCTGCGCCTGACAGTCGATGAGGTGCAAGCGATGATCCTAATCGGGGGGTGTACAACTGCCTACAAGCGACTCGAAATATCTGGGCCGAAGTCGGGCTGGGAGGGAGCGGAGGTCGCCGAGAAGAAGCGCGCGTTTGATTCCGACGGAACGACGCTCGATGTGCTTCGCTTAGGTGCCACAAGGTATGATATTTCCGTCGACGCTCGGGTGGCGGGGTGGGATGATTGTGTGTTGATCGGATTGCTTGATTTGCCTCTTTGGGGAGATATGAGAAATCCAGGGTCAGGGGTCAGCGGCCAATGCCCGGCAGTCGCCACCGGGCTCCCTTCCCACCCACCGCAGGCAACAACAACAATCACACACACCGAACACCTCACCCGGTAATTCCCTCTCCCACCCC